>JARYGA010036159.1:0-45207 GCA_030545235.1 Helianthus tuberosus
TTACGAAAATAGTAAACTATTTACAAAATTCTTATGAAAAACCAGTTATTCAGGATTCCTCATCCCGTTGAGTTCGACTAAATGTTCAAAGCGAGCCCTGTCAAAAGCTTTAGTATAAAGATCTGCCAGGTTATCTAGTGTGTCGACTCGATGTAATTCAATTAGTCTCTTTTCAGCACAATCCCGTATAAAATGATGACGTATGTCAATATGTTTTGCGCGACTGTGTTTCACGGGATTATTAGTTATTGAAATTGTGGCATTATTGTCTATCATAATAGGAGTACGAGTGAAATCCAAACCGTAATCGCGCATCTGCTGTTGAATCCAGAGAACCTGAGAGCAGCAGCTTCCCGCAGCAATATATTCAGCTTCACACGTAGAGGTAGACACACAAGATTGCTTCTTGCATTGCCAAGACACAATCCTGCCTCCCAAGAACTGACAACCACCTGTTGTAGACTTTCTGTTCGACTTGCATCCCCCAAAGTCAGAGTCAGTGTAAGCGACAAAATTCATATCACTATCAGCTGGATACCACAACCCAAGTTTAGGTTTCCCCTTCAAGTAACGAAGAATACGCTTCACTGCTTTCATGTGTGACTCTTTTGGATTAGCCTGATATCTGGCACACAAGCATACGGCAAACATGATGTCGGGTCTTGAAGCAGTCAAGTACATCAGAGAACCAATCATCGCCCTGTATTGAGTAGGATCAACATCTTCAGTACTTTCATGATCTGGGCCAAGATTGTGATTTTCACATATGGGTGTGTTGAAAGTAGAGCAATCATTCATCTTGAACCGACTCAAGATGTCATACACATACTTTTTTTGATGAATAAACATCCCATCCTCCTTCTGTTCAACTTGTAATCCCAGAAAGTAAGACAGCTCACCCATAGCGCTCATTTCGAACTTGCTCTTCATCACCTGCTTGAACTCTTTACACATGCTTTCATCTGATGACCCAAAGATGATGTCATCCACGTACACCTGTACCAGCAGAAAATCTTCCTTCTTCCTCTTGATGAATAGTGTACTGTCAATCTGACCTCTTTCAAAACCATTCTTGATCAGATGTGTAGACAGTGTCTCGTACCACGCCCTGGGAGCTTGATGTAATCCATACAAAGCCTTATCAAGTTTGTACACCCGATCTGGATAATCTGGATCAACGAACCCATCTGGTTGTGAGACATACACCACTTCTTGAACTTTCCCGTAAAGAAATGCACTCTTCACGTCTAGTTGAAAAACTTTAAAGCCCTTGAATGATGCGAAAGTCAGAAACAAACGAATTGCTTCCAACCTTGCCACTGGTGCAAACCCCTCATTGTAATCTATTCCTTCTTGCTGATTGAAACCTTTAACCACCAATCGAGCCTTGTTTCGCGTCACTATCCCTCTTTCATCCTTCTTGCACCTAAATACCCACTTAGTGCCTATCTCTCTTTCACCTTTAGGAAGGTCAACTAACTCCCAAACCTTCAACTTAGCAAACTGGGCCAATTCCTCTTGCATAGCTTCAACCCATGAATTGTCTTTAAGAGCCATATGAATGTTCTTCGGTTCCTCTTGGGAAATAAAGCAACTATACAAGCATTCGTTCACAATTCCAGTCTTTTCAATCGACACAAATAAGCCAGAATTCACTGCTATGCTTCTTCTCGTCTAAACACCTGCATTAGGATCTCCAAGTATCATGTCAACTGGATGATCTCTATTTGCTCGTGTAGTAGCAACAACATCAACTTCTAGATTATCACCCAGGTTTGATCCAACCTCCCCCTGAATATGCTGATTTGCAAACGGATTAACAAACTCCTCCCCCTGAATGGGTTCAGAGTCACTATAGCTTGAATCAGGATCTGCAGCACCTTGGGAAGTTTCCGGAGCATCTGTCATATCAACATTCGATCTAGGCATGAACTCGCCTTCATCGTCTCCACCAATCATTGTTTGAATCAACTGAGAATCATCTGCATTTGGAAACTCAGGAATATTAAATGATTTAAAAGTGCTTTCATAATCATATAATATAGCAGGACCACCCGTTGATTGTTGAGGTTTGTATGTAGTAATTTCAACATTGTAAACAACCTCAATTTTACCAGTTTTTAGATTAAAAACCCTTTTATTCGGTGTGCCAGGCACGTAACCTAGAAAGTAGCCATCGTCAGCCACCTCACCGAATTTTTGTTTATCTTTATTTCGCACAATGGTGCAGGGTAATCCAAATGGTTCAAAGCCTTCTAAGTTTGGTTTCTTGTTAAACATTAATTCATGACAAGTTTTATTAAAACGTTTAACAATCAAAACTTTGTTTAGGACGTAGCAAGCTGTATTCACAGCTTCTCCCCGGAAAAGAACTGGTAGCTTTGAATCTGAAAGCATCGTCCTAGCGGCTTCAATCAACGTCCTGTTTTTCCTCTCAGCGACTCCATTTTGTTGAGGTGTATAAGGAGCGGAATATTGATGTTCAATTCCCTTTCGAAGACAGTAGAGATCCAGAATTCGATTCTTGAAGTCCGTGCCATTATCACTCCTTATCCTCTTGATCTTTGCATCATGGACGTTTTCCAATTTTGTAAAAAGATCTATCAATATCTCTGCTGTCTCATCTTTTGTACCTAAAAAGAAAACCCATGAATAACGTGAGTAATCATCTGTGACAACTAAACAATAGTACCTTCCACCTATGCTCCTCACATTCACTGGACCGAATAAATCCATGTGAAGTAATTCATAAGGGGCATCTATGGAATTTACTGTTTTAGACTTATGAGGTTTCTTGTGTTGTTTTCCCTTTTGACATGGAAGACATTTATCTTCCACTTGAAACCTCTGCATTAGAACCCCTTTCACTAGCTCATTTTTAACAAGGTAATTCATTTTTCGATAGTGAATATGGGCCAAGCGTCTGTGCCACAACATCGATTCAGCTTCAGATGCTTTTGATAGTAAACACGCCACCACAGCAGTTGGATCCTTAGCACCCATGTCCATGATGTAAGTGTCATTTCTCCTTGGCGCTCTCATCACTATCCAATCGTCCGGAATCACCAAACCTGGTTTCAACACTAATGCTTTATTTTTGGTAAAATGGACCGAGTGACCCTTGTCGCAGACTTGTGACACGCTCATCAGATTGTGTTTAAGCTGCTCAACATAATTCACTTTGTCCAGTGTGATCTTCCCATTGGTCACTTTTCCTCGTCCTGTAATTCTACCACCTTTAGCACCAGCAAAGTTCACATTTCCACCATCATAATCTTCAAATTCAGTCAACAATCTCGCATCCCCCGTCATGTGCCTGGAGCAGCCACTATCAACATACCATAAGTTGATAATCCTCCTTAGCAGCTCCTGCACACACCAACCAAGAAATTAGTTAGAATGGGGGACCCAAGCCTTAATGGTCTTGGGTCGTCCAAATTCACCAACCACTGGAACATCCATCCAATATGCATTACTCCTAACTGGAGTCTTGGATCTCAGACCCGTTGATGGAATTTGATTTTGATTTCCACTAGGTCTTTGGTCCTGAAGGTTCCTATATGAGTTTGGACTATTTGACCTTTGAAAATTTTGATTTTGGTACCTTGAATTTTGATTCCAAGAAGCATTATTGTTGTAATTTCTAAAGCCATTGTTATAAAAAGTTCGACCACCATCATTTTGGTATCGATTTTGATATTGACCTTGACTTCTGAAATTATTAGAATTATAATTTTTCATTCTTGGTGAACTGCTTCTAGGTCTCTCGTATCTGCCTGGTGGAGATTTAGGCTGAAATCTTGGTTGATTTCTTTGAAAACGAGGAACTTTTGGAGTTCCTTTTTCAGCCTTATCTTCACCAACAACAACATTTTCTGGTTGCTTTGGAGAATTTGCAACTTTCTCCTCATTATCACCTTTCTTCTTAGGTGATTTCCCTCTCTTTTTCTCACTCACTTGTGCTTCACTCTTTTTATTAGGACAACAACTAGCTACATGTCCCTTTGTGTGACACTTAAAGCACGATCTCTTTTTCGAAGACTTCTTATCTGAAGCCTTTGAACTAGATTTGGGTTTTGATGATGATGCCTTAGAAGGATTTGGTTTAGTTTGCTTAATTTCAGAATTTTCTTTGTTCTTGTTTTTAGCAAACTCTACATTCGATTCGTTTTCAATAACAACAGTTTCATTTTTCATGTCACTTCCTTGAACAAAATTAATCTTTTTAACAAAGGTTGGATTCTGATTCATAGGATGTGATGTTTTCTTTTTCAAAACAGGTTTGCTGTTATTATCCTTCTTAGCATCAGCACTCTCAGACACATTTCCTTGAATTGATGTGGAACTACTTGGTGATGTTGACCCAAAGTCCATGAGCTCATCTTCACCAGGCAAGAAAGAATAGTCATGACTAACAGGAGGTGGAACTTCATTGAAACCATGAAATCCCACACTGGTTTTGTCATTACTTTTCTTCAAGCCACCCATCATATGTTTCACAACAAAAGTAGAGTCCCTGAATTGACCTAATTTCTTTTCAAGTTCAACAATTTTGAGTTGTGCATCTGACAACTCTTTGCATTTTTCAGAAATCTCTTTTGTTTTCTCAGCCATCATTTCATGAGCTAAGTCTATTACTTGAAGTTTTTCGTTTAATTTGCAGGTTAAAGAGTCAATTTTACTTTCATAACCTTTTATCTTCTTCAAGTATGAGGATTCATTTCTTTTAGCAAAAAAGTTTGCTTCTTTTATGTTAGACATCTCGCTCACCAGACTCTGGTTTTGTGTTGACAACCTGTCTACCTCACCCTGTAGTTCACGACATTTTAAAGACACAAAATTTGACTTTACCTCTCCTGTTTGTTTGTCAAGGTTGGCCATGAGAGCCGCAAGCTGAGCTTTCACTCTTTTGTATTCAGCTTCCTTTTCTTCAGCTTCCTTTTCATGGTCAGACTTTTGCTTTTCGTCTTCAGCATCTGTTGTCTGATCAGCCTTCTCTTCTTCAGCTTTACTCTCTATCTTCACCTCAGCCTCAGCATCCACTTTTGCTTCAGCATCTCCCACAGTAGCTTCACCATCATCAACTGGAGTTATCTCTGCCATGAATGCCTGTGTGACATTGTCATCATTTTCCAAGTGAACACTCCAGTCATATGAACCTTCTCTAGCTGTAGAGATCAGCGCTCTCGAGTTAGAGTTGTTTGATGCATTCCTATTGTTTGAACTCTGACTCGAAGTCTCCTGCTTTTGTTTTTGACATTCCCTAGCAAAATGCCCATAACTTTGACAGTTGAAGCATCTCACTTTGGTCTTATCAAAACTGACTGTCTTTCCTATAAACTTCCTTCCTGTTCGGTTCATAAATCTCTTCACTCTTCTAGTGATCATGGCCATTTGCCATTGCAAATCCATATCTTCAAGATCATCAGGGTCAATCTGATTGTAATCTTCATCTAAAGTAGCAGGATCAGATATCTTCCCCTGAATGTAGTTCTCATAAGAAGCAACAAATGAAGCAAGTAGAGCCAAATGTTCTTCAGTAGACTTCACACTCATAGGCATTGACTTAACACCACTACTCTGCTTAAAACCTGATGTTCTCTTGGCTCCTGATGATCCTCCTGAAGCAGCTACAAAACACACATCACCATCCTCATTCGCTGTGACCTGCTCATTCTCACACGATAGAAACGCAGTAGCAGAGTCGCTAGAAGCGTTGTGAGATGAAGAAGATGTAAGCCCATTGTAAATCGCTGGATCTTGAACCTGATCATATCCAGTGTCTTTCTTCTTCATACTGAGCTCATAAGCTCTCAGCTTGCCAACTACTTCTTCAAGCTCTTTTGTCTCATAATCTGCTTCTCCCTTGATCATGAGAGTGTAAATATCCCACTTGGTAGGTAAGGCATCGAGCAGCTTGTCATTCTTCTCTACGTCAGAATAGCAATCGATCTCATAATTCTCCATTTCTGACATCAGCTGGTAGTCACGAGTGATGATGTCCTCAAGTGACTCATGTTTCATGTATTTGAAAACGGCAAACTGCTTCTTCAGAAGATCAACTTTGTTTTTCTTGACATCTGCATTTCCCGCATATCTTTTCTCTAATGCATCCCACATATCCTTTGAGTTTGTGTACTTCTTGAAAGTATGCTTGATGCTATCAGGTAAGGACATTTTGATTGCAGCCAAGGCTCTCTTTTCAGCCTCATACATCTTTTTATCAGCATCTTCCATGTTTACATAGGCAGTTCTACGTGGTCTGCCCTCAAAGTCGTGTGTTGGGTTTGTGTACCCATCTTCAATGCATATCCACATGCGAGTGTCCTGATATTCAATGAAGTATTGAAAACGATCCTTCCATGTCAAGTAATTTTCCACCTTCATCATCTTAGGTGGTTTGTTGGTAGTGCCAACCTCATGCTCCATTTTCAATAGCTCATTCAAAGTAGACATGTTCGACATTTTAAACGTTGCAGACTGATAAAACCGTACAAAATATCTCTGAAAACAGTGGTTACCAAATTACACCGTTAGAATTGTCTCGAAAAGACGAATCCAATGATATCTAATGTCGAAAACCGAATTCGGGATTTTCCAGAGACTTTCTTTTTTTTTGTCCTAGAAATATGAGGAATTCAACGGTGCAGACGGTTTCTTCAGATGAGTTACGGTTCACTTTCTATTTTCGAAAACGTGAATTTTTAGTTTCGCTTGCCAAAAAATCTTCCACCTTTTAAATTCCTCTAGTAATTTCCCTGGGAAGTCAAGTTAAATCCGCTGGTCTATTATTCGTCCAATTTCGCTGATCAAGTTCACTGGTCAGTTTCACTGGTCAAATTCGCTGTAAATTCGCTGGTCTATTTCGCTATTACGACGACCAGTAAATTCGCCGAAAACCGTAATAATTTCGCTGTGGAAAATTATACGGTTACCAAAGTCGCCTTTGGATTTACTTCGCCGATAAGTATGGTGGTACAGTTAATTTCGCAGGTCAGACAATTTCGCTGACTTGTTAATTTCGCTGAACCTGCAAAATTGGAAACTTAATCTTTTTGAAATTCTGATTATTTTCCTGATTCTCCTAACAACTTCCTGCAAAATCAAAACAGCAAATCAACAAGCTTTTTACGAAATTCTTATGAACTTAATGAAGAACACGAAGAACAGTCTTCGAATCTTCAAGTCTGTCAACCAAAAACTTTTCCAGAATCAACAAAATCTTTCCAGAAATCCTGCAAAACAGCAATCAAACAAAACAGAAGATCAAAACAGCCAAAAAATTTCGAAATTTTTTTATCAAAACAGCCAAAAATTTCGAAACCCTAATTGCAAAAATTTCGAAAATCTCCCTGTTTCTGCCAAGCACAATTCTGAACCGAGCCTTCAAGAGCCTAATGGCTCTGATACCAATTGTAGGTCCCCTTGATGTGTATGGATCTTTCACAGAATTGTCAATCTAATCAAGAGTGCAGAATCCTCTTGATCAGAATATCACAGAAACAAGTAGAAGAACAGAAATAGCAATTCACTTTCAAACTGGGTTTCTATTGATTATCAATCAAACTGAATTACAATCAATCAAACCCTAACCACTCAATTTTCGTCCAAGCTATGCTCTCACGAAAATTCTCTCTCTCAAAACTATTTTGGCTGATTAACCTAAACCCTAAAGCCTAACCTTGTTTATATAACACAAGGTTGCTACTTGGGCTAGAGTTTCCTACATGGGCAAGGTCCAAATCGTCCCCCTAGACCCAAACTGGGTTTTGTTTAGCCCAAACTCTATTATCTCACTAATATAAAGCTAAACCCGCTAACCGTTTATCATTTAACTAATTACAAGATATCCAAAGACCAAATCTAAGCTGTTGTCACAAATATGCACCAACAAATATATAAAAAAGTGGAAACTTGGTTCACTTCAGGAGACAAGTTGTAATGTGGAGTATTTGTGATAAGCAGTTGGTTTTGAATTGAAATAATCAATCGACGAATTCTGTCTCGACTACGTATACTTCTCACTATATTTCATATTGTGCCCAATAATGGTCTCTACAATTGGGTTTTCAAAGAACAGTGTTAAACCATGTAAAAAAAACAACGTTCCATAGTGTTGGGCATATGCTACATACGGGTAGCTAAAAACTCACATGTAACCATGTATGAATGCCACAATCCACACAACTGTACATTTCAGTGGTCCCATATAAGAGGAATTGTTTGTAGGAGTTTATTGTTTGGAAGGGCATAAAAATTTATTTGCCACCAAAAAAAAAAAAAACTAACTAGACATATGATAAGGCATTTTGGGAGCAATGTTTTTAAATTACTTAGAGGTGCTAAGGTGCCGGTTAGCATGTTTGATTGTTTAGCATATCATGATGCTATCTTGATGACCTATTTGGTCATGCCATGTGGTGAACGTATAAATATTCTAGTTTGGCGTTTTTTGAATGGCTTTACGTAGTTTTTGGGTTTTTTTTAGTTTTTAATAATACTTGTCCAAAGTAATTTTATTATAGTTTGTGAGTTTTTGGCATTTTATGGCATGATGGCGTTTCACAAGCATTTTGTCTGTGTGGTGTTTTTGTTAAAATAATGTATTTTTGTTCTTAGCTGAAAAATACATAACAAACAACTGAAAAGAAAATTTTCAAAAAAAAAACAAAAAAAAAATAGAAACAATTGATCTTCCAAATCTTCATTGTCAGCAGTCTCTTTCTTATTTGAAACATGTTCATTGGCGGTTTGACTTTTGTATGCTTCATACTGTTTCTTTGTTGTTGAAGTAGCTTTTTTGTGACTGTTTGGAAGGACAAAATGACGTGAGTTTTTTGTTTAAGGTTTATCTTTATCTTCAAACCACTCATCAGTGTCATCTGTCTTGTTACGCCCACTTTTTCAACATTCAAAAATAAAATAACGACATACTAATTTTTAACAAAAAATGGAAATGACCCGTTCGTACTATAAACGATTCCCTGCTGTTAACAACATCATTCAAATTAAGTTCTACGACACCTTTCAAAAGATATAAAAGTTGTGACCATACAAGATTAGTCACAAGTTTTTTGTCCGAACTACCCAAAATAAGATTTAAAAATCCAAACTACTTACGAACCTCCTAGACATAAGATTAACATTTACATCACAAAAATTATTTTGACCCTTTACAAAAAAAAAAAAAAAACTTAAACCGGAAGCACATAGAGGGCGCTATAGTGTGTTCGGTTCGAGCTCGTTGTCATCAAACATGGGATTTACCTATCATTCATAACACCAAAACATTTATTAGTTCGACATACATAAGCAAATCAAATCTTTCATTTACCTATCATTATTCGACCCGTTAACAAAATATATCATCTTGTCAACATCCTTATTTCAATTCATCCTTTTCATTCTAGCATAGATTTCTTTATGCTCTTTTACATTCCCTTCGGAAACATTCAACATATAAACTTTCTGAACGATCTGTAATGGATCGAATACATACCATATATTTTGACATACTTTCATCATTTTGACCCGTTGTCAACAAGTCATTTCCTAACCATTACAACATCCTACTTTCCAAACACTTTTGACCCACTTGATCGATCATTATACATCCGATACTATTGTATTACTTATCCGTTTTCCAACATACAACATATCACAATTTTACCATGAACGATCATACAACTCTACAATAAGAATTTAATTACCAAACTATCATTCGTAGGTCTACATGAAAGGAGAATTAAGTTCATATGAACTTACTGTGGTCTTGCGTTGCTTATGACTTCAAATGACTCGTGCCTTCTTCTTTCTTCGTGCCTATATGTCATAACTTTACACTTTTAGCTTTTGTATGCTTTGTATCACATTTGCATTTTACTTATTCATCGTGGCATTAAACGACTAAGCATACATTCATTTCCATTTCATAACATCATTTTAACAAGAATTCATGTCAAAGCACAACTAAATCATTCTAAGGCATTTCATCGAACACATGGTGTGCATACTAACTACAAAGCATAAAGCATAAAGTACAAGTACTTAAAGCATATTTTTCCATAGTTCATCCATTGATTAACATAAGCATTCCCAACTTCACAAATTGCCACCCTAACCATATACATATTGTTCTAAATCATCTATTCATCAAAATATCATCAACATTAATTTAATTAGCATGTAGAATTTCACAAACTTTTTAATCATCTTTTGACATACAAGTGGGTTTTACCCTAATTCATCATCATAGAGAAATTCAAGCATAATTTCAACTCCTACATGTTCATATCATCTTGCATTCATGTTTGATTCCATACTAAATCACAAATTTCACATAAACCACTTCATCAAACATTACCAAATCATGAAATTGGACTTACTTGATGTCAAGAACACTTAGGTAATCAAAGTTCCTAGCTCATGCATAACAATCCAGCCCTAAGGCCTCTCAATTTGGTGATAACTTGCTAGGGTTTTGAGGGGAAGGTCTCCCCTGGTCTCTCTTCTCGATCGCACACACACCCAACACTAAGATCATATTTACTTTATTACTTCCCATTCTTACTTGGTCATCTTTCTTTTATTAACCTTGGTTAATAAGATATGTTTTAAACTTAGTACCATTTTTAATTTTTATTATGACATAGTTTTATATATTTCCATTTTCCATTATTTAAAACATCACTACACATTATTATTTTATGACATACGAAAATTTGGGGTGTTACAAGTCTACCCCCCTTAAAGAAGGTTTCATCCCCGAAACCAGACTACATACCAAATAACTCTGGGTAGTGCTTCCGCATGTCATCCTCCGCTTCCCACGTAAGATCCGACCCCTTTCGGGGTTGCCATTGGACCGACACTTGTCGAACGGATTTGTTGCGGAGTTGCTTCACTTTAAAATCTTTTATTGCGACATGATTTTCAACATAATTTAACTTCTCGTCCATTTCAATATCATCCAAAGGCACGTATGCCGTTTCATCCACAAGGCACTTCCGTAGTTACGACATATGAAAAGTGTTATGAATCCCATCCAATGCGGGTGGTAATTCTAACTGGTACGCCACCGTCCCAACTCGAGCGAGTATTTTGAATGGTCCGATGTATCGAGGACCTAGCTTTCTGTGTTTACGAAAACGAATTATCCCTTTCCATGGAGAGACTTTTAGCAACACATAATCTCCCACTTGAAACTCGATTGGTCGCCTTCGCCGATCCACATAAGACTTTTGTCTGTCTTGCGCCGCCTTTATCCTTGATCTAACCATGTCAATCTTTTCATTCATTTCGGCTACTGCATCCTTTAACGCGAGTTCGCGCTGACCCACTTCCCCCCAACAAACTGGGGTTCTACATTTCCTTCCATAGAGCATTTCGTAGGGGGCTATTTTTATGCTGTTATGATAACTATTATTATATGAAAATTCTACCAAAGGTAGATGATCATCCCAGTTTCCTCTAAAATCCAAAACGCACGCCCTTAGCATATCAACTAATGTTTGGATAGTTCGTTCTGACTGACCATCGGTTTGAGGATGGTAGGCGGTGCTTATATGTGACTGGGTCCCAATTCTTCATGAAACTTCCTCCAATAATGAGATGTGAAACGGGTATCCCGGTCGGATACAATAGACACTGGAACCCAATGTCGAGATATAATCTCATTCACATAAACTTCCACCATCTTTTCTGAATGATAGGTTTCCCGAATGGGTAAGAAATGTGCACTTTTGGTTAGACGGTCAACGACCACCCAAATAGCATCGTGCCCTTTCCTTGTCTTAGGGAGTTTAGTCACCAAATCCATCGTTATGTGTTCCCACTTCCATACCGGTATGTCCAACGGTTGCAATTTTGTATACGGCTTTTAGTGTTCAGCCTTTACTTGAGAACACATCAAACACTTAGCAACATACTTGACAATGTCTCTTTTCATCCCTGGCCACCAATAATTCATCCTCAAGTCTCGATACATCTTTGTAGCTCCCGGATGAATGGAGTATCGAGACTCGTGAGCCTCATTTAAAAGTAATTCTTTCACATTGCATTCCCGAGGTATCCAGATTCGGTCATACCTCGTTTTCATACCATTCACATTTTACTTTAATTAGTGAATAAATCCTTTCGTCCTTTCTTTCTTTGAGTCATCAGCATTCAAGGATTTAATTTGAGCTTCTCGTATTTCTTCAAGAAGTTTAGAACAAAACTTCGACTCAACGACCCTATCCCCTTGAATACTTAACCGTTTCCCCCCCGAGGTTACTACATGAATGACTTTCTTTTCACATTGTATTTCAACATAGTTTTGGGCTAGCCAATCCATTCCTACAACTACTTTAAATTCCCCCATACACATCGGAACAAGATCTATACTAAATTCCTCATCTTCGATTAAGAACTTACAGTTTCTACATACATCATGCAGTAAATGATTTTTACTATCAGCAACTTCCACTTCTAAGGGTATTAACATCTTTTCAAGCTTAAACGATGGATGATATAATAATTAATTCGAAATAAATGACCTACTAGCCCCGGAATCAAATAAGATGTTCATAGGTATAGAATTAACTAAGAATATACCTGAAACCACATCCGAGCTAGTTTTAGCTTCATCCGATGTTAACTGAAACATCCTTCCACGCGCCTTATATGGCTCATCCTTCTTTCCGTCTTGTCCCTTGTTGGAGTTTTGGACATTCCATTCTAATGTGAGCCGTTTGATGACAATTGTAGCATGTTTTTGGATTGTCGGGGCACTTGTAGTACGGATCTCCCTCTTGCCCACATTTGTAGCATCCTTTCTTTCCAAGCAAACATTCACCCGAGTGAGGTTTCCCGCAAGTCTTACAAGTCGGGATTCCACTACTTGTCTTTCCTTTCTTATTCTGATCTTGAAACCTTAACTTCTTTGACGGGCTTGGATTAGTGGGTTTCTCTATCACTCTTTTCTCCCCTCGTTTGACTTGTCTTCTCAGCTCGATTTCTCTATCTCTTGCCAAGTTTATGAGTTCGTTTAACGTATCACACTTGGAGGGATTTATGAACTCTCGATATTTAGCTTTCAACATATCATGATAACGAATAATCTTCATTCTCTTAGTCCTCACTATCTCCCGACAGAACTTCATCTTGTCAAGGAATGTATTCGTTATTTCATCTATCGTCTCATCCTTTTGGCGAAGATGTAAGAAGTCCTCTTGAATTCTATCAACTGCGGATTGTGGGCAATGATATTTCAGGAAAGATTCCTTGAACTCCTGCCACGTTAATGTTTGTACTTTATCGCCCCCTAATTCCTTAGAATATGCATCCCACCAATCCTTCGCTTGGAGTTGGAGGAGGCCCGTAGCAAACATTACTTGATCCGCCACTTCCCATTTGCTCCTTACAAACAGAACCTCAGTACTTGAAATCCATCTTTGACAGGCTATCGGGTCAATTCCCCCTTTGTATGGAAAGGGGTTACATGCCATGAATTCCTTAAACGTGCACCTTTGAGTACTTTTCTTCGTTTGTAGTTCATTAATCATTTCCTTCAGTTCTTCAATCTTAGACGTCACTAATGTATCAACTACCCCCAATACTTGGCCTTCTACTTCTTGAGCTAGTCGGGGAATGCTAGCCTTAATCGCCTTTCCTACTTCTTTCACAATCCTTTCGTTTATCATATCTTGTCGTGTCGTTTCGTTATCATTCATGTTTACATTGTCTGCCATCTACATAGAACATTCATCTCATTCATTAGATTTCTTTTCATACTTATCTTCATCATATTTGAACTCATGTTATCATACTACATTCAATTTACAATTCATACTTTTTACATTATCGTCATTGACAATCATGTTGTATCGTGTAGATTACAATATTTGATCATAACAATTTTCCTTCCCACCCTTTATATGTACTTTCCTCATTATTCTTAATATCAAGATTACCTTAAACATTGGTTACGAGGCCTTAGAAATGTAACACCCCGACCGCGTAAAACAACAAACCGCGGCGGAAAACGTCGGGGAGTCGTGGCATAGAAATAATTCGTTTCACAACACATGATATTAGAAGTTTGGTTCAAATATTAAACATATTACATTGTCTTAAAATAAAACAGAAACAAGTTCAAACATAGTCTTCTTATTTTAAGTTACTAAAGCCCGCGTCCAAATCCTACGTGAAGCATGACCAAACCATCAAACAACCGCCGGTGAGTACATAGGTTTTGTGAGTATGAAAAAGTTATGACTTTGTATACTTACTGCAACACTTCGACTATCTACGAGAGTCGATATGTGAAAATCATGTATAAAAAAGTATTTGAATTGTTGCAATATAATTAACCAACTAAAACAATTTGCTTTTGTAAACCAAATTGTAAATCATTCTCGTAATAAAACTCGTATGGTTTATATCACTTAGTAAACATCGTTGCGTGACATCGTTTGAAAACATTCGTCCAAAATCGTTCAAAATCATTCAATTCGTTTGTGTTATCATTCGTTCGGGTTATCAAAACCAATCGTTCAAATCGCTCAACTCGTTCGTGTTATAAACCATCGATCAATCGTTCAACTCGTTCGTGTTTTAGTTGTGAAAACTACTTTTGGTTGTCTCGCTGAACACATTCAAACCTGTGTGACTCGTCCATTGTTCAATCGTATTAACAAACCACCAAAGGGTCAGTTAATATAACAGCCTCTGTCGTTACCCACATTACCCCTATATCCATGGTGATAGTCCGATAACGGGATTTGTCAGATCCTATGGTACCATAACATACTACTGGTCGGCTTGGCCAAAGTTAGTGAATGTCATTCTATTGTCTTTCGACCAACATCCCAACAAGTTCGTTCACATAATTGAAATCGTTATGTTTAATATAAACCATATTGTTTGTTTTTGGAAAATCAAAAATCGTTTAGCACATATGAATCACCCCTAAACAATTGAAAGCAGTAAAAGAGGGGAACTATGTACTCACTAATTTGCGTTCCAAGCAAAACTCGTTTTGATTTCGGATTCTTCGTTTGTTACTCAACCTACAAGTGTTCTAACCTCATTAGACACTTAGTTTTATAGTCGTTCATCGTACAAGTTTCTCATCTTGAATCCGTTATCATATTTGTATTTGTTTTCTTTTCTTTGATTATGTCGTTTATTTCGTCGTGCCATATATTTTTTTTGGCAAATTGGATTTAAATAATCCCAACTCACTGTTATTGGCCAATAATAATCCCAACTCATTTAATCACCAATAATAATCCGAACTATTCACTTTTGTTTGTAAAATACTCCCAGTTAAAAAAACACTAACTAGGTTAAAAAATTGCTGACGTGGCAGGTGACGTGGCATGCCACATCAGCAATTTTACTGACGTGGCAGTTGATGTGGCATTTTTTGATGATGTGGCAGTCTACGTGGCATTTTTATGACGTGGCAACTGATGTGGCAGGTGACGTGGCATGCCACATCAGCACTTTTTTTGTGACAACCCGCACAAAACCAGGTATCCGTACAACTTAATTAATGATTAATTACTACTTGATTACTGTGCTTGATTGAAACTAGCTGATAAACTGCTACCTGCATACTGATACATGCACTTACTTGCATCATACTTTATATGCTGTCACTACATTATTTACATACGGCACCTTAGTGACAAACATGATGCACAAAAAGCACAGTAGCACTAAACGGATACACGGCAAACATGCTGATATGACCAGCATCAGGCAGACACTGCCTCTAAGGCCTGTTAAGAGCCTCACATATTTTGGCTACACTGGTAGTGAGTGTAGGATGTAAGGGTTGTGTTACCGCGTCTCTAGGGATAAGATACACTGATTCGGATGTGCCAAGAACGTACTTTAAGTACCAAACACAGCACTTTAAAAAAAAAAATTAAACCAGCTTCTAGCTAACTAGTAAAGTGCCAGAAAAATAAGAAAATAACACTAGACACTTTCTAAAGTGTTGGAAACTATTTGTGTCACTGAAAATGCAATAACGACACTTTAAAGCTTTTTAACGCTTTAACGGATTACTATCCAACCGAACAACCGGACTTTACCCGGGACACGAAAATATTATTATTTTCACTATTTATATTTTTCTAAACTAGTTAGGGTCCCTGATTACCCTAACACCCGTCATAACACGCAACATACGACAAACTAAGTTAAGTACTTAGTTAACCTATTTAACCTAACTTCTCCCTAACTAAACAAGTTTAAACCGAACTAACCCAACCCCCATGCCATAACCGGCCCCAAATATAGGGGAACACACCAAGTACTATCTTGAATATTTTATTTAGGTATGTATGGTATCTTTGTGACATGGTGACCAATGGACTAAGAACTAAATTTTGCCTATAAATAATACACTAACACTTGAGATAATGACCACTTAACAAAATCAACAAAAACCCACACTCTCTTGTCTCCTCCATCTCGGCCGAACTCACCCCACCTCACCATCACACTTTCAAGTTTGGTTCCTTGCATTCCAACATCACTCAAGCCTTACGGGTCACGTATTAGGAGCTCTTGTGCACTCGGAACGCGAAGGACCTCCACCGCTAGCTTTTATCCACCTCTTTTTCGTCAAAGATCTTCCCTAGCCCCGAGCTAGAGGTATATTATTTAAAACTCATATCTAAGCTTGTTTAAAGTGGTTAAAAGAACTTTCGTCGGTTAAATATCGAAAACATAAGTTTTGATGCATTAAAGTCTAGTAAAATCACTAAAATGGTGGTTAATAACATATAACTTGTGTAAAAGTCGTAGGACTTGAAATATGTGATTATTGAGACCCGATCTATGATGTGGTAGCTCGGATCTTCGTTTAACCCGACTTTGTAAAATCATGTGTCTTCACATAAGCTCGTTTTTGACTAAATACAAGGGTTAAAGGCGAAACACTACCACACAAGATACATGAACTTGTGTAGAAATATTTTACTTGTGTAAAAGTGATTTAACCGGTAAAATGGTGTTTAAAACTAGCGGATCTACGTATCCGCAAGTGGTAGTTTTGAAGGACCACACTTTAAAGAAATCATGTTTTTCTAAAGATGGATCTTACACTAATAAATATGATTTTTATAAACCACAAGTGTGTAGACACTTGTGAAATGAAAAGATCCGACAAATAACTATTTTTGGGAAAAATGACTAGAAGTTGTAAAGACGGATTTCGCTAGTCACAAAGTTTTTACAAGAGTGAAGTTACCTTATATAAAGATCTACATATATAAAGGGTGTTTACACTATAGAATCGGAAAAACTACAAGTTCATGCGATTATGCAAATTTACATACTTGACGACTAGTTTGTTGTGTTGGAAATTGTTTGATTGAATAAAGAAGATTGTTGAATTGATTTGTTAAAAGAAAATGATACGCTTGAAAGCGTGGCCACCTCCATTTACAGAGGAAACTCTGGCGAAATTTTCTAAAAACCTAACACTTAGACTTTTTACACAACAAGTGTTAGAACTATCTTTGGGCATATTTTCAAAACATAAATTTCGCCAGCACTATATTTTACTAAATATTCGGAGGTGGGATTTTCACAAAGATTAACGTGATAAATATACTTGTCACAACACTGTTTATGATTATTTTGTGAAAATACATAAATAATATTTACAAGCGTTAATGATCCCAAAACTTTACGAACGCTTCCACAAACATATAAGTTACACCGGTAATTACATTACCACAAGATTGATAAAACGTAACTTACGCACATGTATTGTATCCCCCATCCTTGGGAAAAAGTATAACTACCAAGTGTATACGGAACATAAACACGAAATAGTTGTCTAACTATTTCCCCAAAGACATAAACTGTAAAGCTAAGGCACGGCCGTCCGTCTAATAGAATTAGCACTTGTAGGTCGTTGCACAGCTTACTGTATTGGAGACACTTGGTAGAGACGCGCATTCACTGTGAGTTCATGTCCCCCTTTTCTCTAACTGTTTTCAGTTTACTTAACTGCGGGGGTGAAATACATGTTACTATGATTTACGAGTACTTTACAACGGTATGTTTAACGTAAGGAGGTGTTATACGATCATGTGAGTGGATAGGAACAACATGGGGCCATTAGTCCTCATGGAGGGACCGAGGGACATGAGCGGTAGATCTATCTGGGTGTAGCGAGCCCAGCCCCCGGCCAAACTAGAAACGGACCGTGGGGTGACTTTGTCCACATACTTTGCCGTGGCGAAATCTGCTAGGTTTGAGTCTCCCTATTTGCACTTCACATATGTCAGTGGCCTTGCAAACCATTGGTGATCACAAGTCCTCTTACACTGCTACATACCACAACTATTTTTATACTCACAAGTGTTTTACTTACTCACTTACACATGAACTCGCTCAACATTATTGTTGATTTTTCAACTCACATGTATTTCAGGAAATTAAACGGATCTGGCACGGTATGGAACGTTTTCCGCTGCATATTGTCATGAAGTCATCAGGGTTTAGGGGATGTGTCTCTTACCTGGACAAGACACAGTCCCTAAATCACGTTTATGTTTATGTTATAAGTTGTTATGTCTTTTGAACAAGGTTATTGTTGTTGGAGTATGTTCTCGTCAAACAATGGTATTGTATGTTATTTTCAAACTTAATGGATGACTTGCATGGTTTTTAAATTCATATAGCTTGTTATGATTAAGCTATGGTATTAAGAAGTCACACCAAAGTTAACCACGCTTCCGCAAAGCCAGGGTGTGACAGCTTGGTATCAGAGCTCTGATCATAGCGAACTAGGATTCTGTCTCGAGTCTAGACTATGATCACTAGGGCTCTCACGAAAACATTTTTCTGCATACCACTTAAGTCCAGATCCACACTTTTTACAAACAAATGTTGAGCACATTTTATTAATTATAAGTTCAGCTTGGAGGGCTGAGGATCGATCTGGAGGATCGAGATGATTAAGGTAGTCGAGTACGTTGGTTTGTTATAGGATCGATCTGGAGGATCGAGGCTTGGTCTAGGTGACCAAGATAGTGGGCTAGCAAGGCTAGGAAGGAAAGGTTCAGCCTGGAGGGCTAAGGATCGATCTGGAGGATCGAGGTTTGGTTTAAGTAAAGGATAGAGCAGTCTGGTAGACTGGATGGTATTGGCTAGTAAGACTAGGAGGATTATGTGATGCCTTACTTGATGACTTATGTGATTACTTGATTTATGATTGACTACTTGTGCATATTTGTGTATATGTTACAGACACATGGATTCTGCAGACACTGGTGGTTCAGGCACCACAGGCCCGAGGCCTATCGTTTCAGACGACATTGAGTCATCAGAGCACGAGGTTTATACGTCAGACTTCACCAGCACGGATGATGATGACTTTCAGCCATTCGCCTTACCCGACGGCGTTGATGAGCTCCCAGTTGATCTTCCAGCCGGGGATCTACCACTCGTTGTGATCCCTGCTCCAGTACCCCTTGCAGCATACCCTGTTTTACCCATCGACGACGAGGAGGACGACGTCGATATGTTTGAGGAGGAGCCTTTGGAGGATGCTCAGGGCGAGGCCCTACCTGCTGTTGCTCCCTTACTGATCGCAGATGCTCCTGCTGCGGAGTCGCCTGCACATTCCCCAGTCGCGGACTCCTTTGAGTCTGTGGCTTCTGTACCCACACATGCTCATAGTGCACAACACTTCTCTCATGGGTCCGATTCTGACCAGGCTTTTTCTGTTGCTTCCATACCTGGACTTGTTTTTGACCATCACGACGAGGGGGATTCAGATCCTATGTTTCCACCAGGATTTGAGCCTGACCGTGATTTAGAGTTTGTCCCGATGGACGAGTTGATGGAGGATCCAGCAGATCCTATTGACCCTTTTGATCCGATTGATCCCGATTTTGATTTTGACATGGCGTTTGATGATCTTGAGCCTGCCATTGCTCCTGAGCAGGCAGCTGCCCTTGACCCTTTACCAGAGCATGACCCTGTGCATGCTGATGTACCTGTTGAGCCCATTGCTGATGATCACCACATAGATGTTCCTGTTGATCCCATTGGTCCTTTACCCGTTATTGCTGTACCAGTTGACCCTCCTTTCGAGCACTTGGCACCCGTTCACCCTGTTGTTGCTCCCTTATTTGATCCCGTTCCCATAGAGCCCGGACATGCACCGTTCGCGGCACATATGGATCCACCGGATGAGTCTGCACAGCATGGCTGGATACCGGCAGACGAGGACGTTCCCCCATTCCCTCCACAGATTCCTGTTGCACCACATATTGACTTTTCATTTCAGGTACCTATGTTTATACCTCCAGCAGGGCCTGGAGAGGGCTCTTCAGCTCACCCTGATGGGCATGTATCGATGCCCATGCCTTTCATGCCTCAGATTCCTTTTGTTCCACCTACTACAGCTCCTTTTGGTGTGGCACCCTTTGACCCCACACGTGAGCCACAGCTTTGGCCACCGTTTTCCCCTATGCCACCCACTGATCCATACCACAGGTTCCACGTGGGCCACACCATTGAGGATGTATTGATGTCATTTGTACACCAGCATGAGTCGCATGAGCAGCGACTACAGGAGTTGGAGAGAGCCCGTCTGCAGCCATGTCAGTGCCATGGCCGGGTACCCTCTCCGTTACAGCCGTTTCGACCTTTACCCCCTGACTATGCTGCTCGTCTTACTACTTTGGAGCAGCAGATTGCTTCCATTATTCGTACACAGCAGGCGATGGAGGCGGACTGGTTACAGTTGCGCCGTTTGTTTTATACCCATTTTCCTCCTCCACCACCATCTGCTTAGAGCTCATCGGTGCCACTTGGGTAGGCGAAGTGAGAAGGCGGCGATTGCTTTTTGATTGCACAGCTTTTTGGGGAGACTACGTTATGACTTGACTTTTGTTATGTACTTGATGTTGTATTGATACTGATGTAGCTTTTGACAGGGGTTATGTAGCCCCTAGTTACTGATGATTGTATGTATACACTTACGATGTGGTCTCATTTATATGGCAATCGCAGTTTTCTCACCATATTTGGATTCGCTTGAGTATATTTTATGACATGGAATGTTGTGTGATTTATGATTGTGATGTGTGATATCATGAGATGTTATGTGATTATACTATTACTACCGTTATATACGTACACTATATTACGAACTGATTTACGTACTACAACAACGGAGCCTTACTATGGCCTAACCAACTTAAACCATCTTTTAGAAGATGCCGCCAAGACGCGAACCAAACATGCCAACAAACGAGGCAGAACTCCAGCAGATTATTGCTGCTGCCATAGCGCAGTACGCAGCTTCTCAGCCAGGAGGGAGCGGGAGTGTTAACCAAGGCAATAACAATCCACCTCACGGTAATACCACGCCATTCGAACCTACCATGAACTAGTTGGAGATTTTAGCGGTGATGCTAATGCCAAACACATGTTTTAACATACGTGCAGGATGCACCTACAAGCAGTTCTTAGACTGCAAACCAGTTAACTTCGATGGCACAGGAGGTGCAGTTGCCTTTACCCGCTGGGCTGAGAAAACCGATTCTGTGTTACGCATGAGCAAGTGTGCAGAGGATCAGCAAGTTACGTACATTTCAGGGCTATTCCTAGATGGAGCCCTATCTTGGTGGAACTTACAAGTCCAAACTCTAGGCGAAACTGCCGCCTACGCCCTGACTTGGGCCGAATTGAAAGAACTGATGCGCAAAAAGTACTGTTCACGCGCAGAAATTCAAAGGTTGGAGACTGAATTTTGGCACTTAAAGATGGATGGACCAAAGGTTGCGGAATACGTCCAGAGGTTTCACGACTTATCTCAAGTGGTTCCTTATATGGTCACGCCAGAATACAAACGAATCGAGCGCTTCATTTGGGGTTTGGCTCCCCAAATAATAAGCATGGTAACCTCCTCCAAACCAGCAACTATCAATGAAGCCATCGATTTGAGCGTGGCTCTCACCGAGGAGGCGATCCGTTTAAACAAGTTTGATGAAGTCAAGGTGAAGAAGACAGAGACTCACGTTGAGTCCTCAGGGGATAACAAAAGGAAGTTTTCAAACTTCAAACAAGGCGTCAGTATGGCAGTAAAGAAAGGAAAATCAGCTGGCAGTACCAAGAGAGGAAAAGGGTACCAGGGCACCCAGCCCAGATGCAACAACTGCCAACGCCACCATAATGGCCCTTGTAACATGAGAGTTTGTGAATCTTGTGGAAGACCGGGCCACTCAAAAGAATCATGTTGGGCTAGTGCAGGCCGCGGAGGCCAGGGAGGATATGGAAATAGGAATGATAACCGTGGTGGAAATGGAAGCCGCCTACAAGGAAATTTTGGAGGAAACAGAAACCGAGGCAGCGATGCCAACCAGAACAACACCCCAGCTGGAAACGGGGATGGAAACGGGCAGAGGCTCGGATGTTATAACTGCGGGGAAGTCGGGCATTTTAAGAAGAATTGCCCAACACTGAATCAAGCCCGTGGTAGAGTGTTCCAGCTCGAAGCTAGAGAAGCACGCCAAGATCCAAATGTTGTTACGGGTACGTTCCCTATCAATCAACGCTATGCATCCGTTTTATTTGATACTGGTGCCGATTATAGCTTCGTATCACTAGAATTTAAGAATATACTTGGGTTAGCTGCTAATAAGTTAGACATTCCCTACTCGATCGAATTAGCGAATGGAAAGTTAGTTGGAGCCGACGAAGTAATCAGAGGTTGCGTGATAGAATTGGGAGAACGCGAGTTTACTCTGGATCTACTACCAGTCCAACTGGGAAGCTTCGACGTGGTGGTAGGAATGGATTGGTTATCCAGAAACAAGGCTGAGATAGTATGTCACGAGAAAGTTGTTCGTATCCCAACTGATGATGGTGAGACAATTGTGGTTCACGGAGAGAAGCGTGACACACCGCTAAGATTTATCAGCTGCTTGAAAGCAAGGAAGTGTTTACAGAAAGGATGTGTTGCTTTTCAGGCACACATCGTAGATAAAAAGGCTGCTGAGCCAACAATCGAGGACATCCCTGTCGTAAGGGAGTATCCAGAAGTCTTCCCAGAAGACTTACCCGGACTGCCACCTCAGAGGCAAGTGGAGTTTCACATTGACTTAGTTCCAGGCGCAGCGCCTGTAGCTAAGGCACCTTACAGACTTGCGCCGTCTGAGATGCAGGAACTGTCAACACAACTTCAAGAGTTGTTAGACAAGGGTTTTATCCGACCAAGCTTCTCGCCTTGGGGAGCTCCGGTCTTGTTTGTCAAGAAGAAGGACGGAAGTTTCCGCATGTGTATTGACTACAGAGAATTGAACAAGCTGACGATTAAGAACAGGTATCCTCTGCCAAGAATCGACGATCTATTCGATCAACTTCAAGGTTCAAGCTGCTACTCTAAGATCGATCTTCGATCTGGATACCATCAACTAAGGATACAGGAGGAAAGTATCCCGAAAACAGCCTTCCGAACTCGTTATGGACACTACGAGTTCCTCGTTATGCCATTTGGTTTGACAAACGCGCCTGCGGTATTCATGGACTTGATGAATAGGGTTTGCAAGTCATACTTAGACAAGTTCGTGATTGTATTCATCGACGACATCCTGATTTACTCAAAGACGAAGGCTGAACACGAACAACACCTTAGAACCATATTGGAGCTGCTAAAGAAGGAACAGCTGTACGCCAAATTCTCCAAGTGCGAGTTTTGGCTACGCGAAGTCCAGTTTCTCGGACATGTGGTTAATGGGGATGGAATTCATGTTGATCCCACAAAGATTGAGGCAATCAAGAATTGGGAAACGCCTACAACGCCAACCGAGATTCGACAATTCTTGGGTTTGGCTGGCTACTATCGAAGGTTCATCGAGGATTTCTCGAAAATCGCTCAACCTTTGACACTCCTCACGCAGAAGGACAAGACGTTTGATTGGGGAATCAAACAGGATGAAGCGTTTCAGATATTGAAGGATAAGCTTTGTAACGCGCCAATCTTAGCTCTACCAGAAGGCACTGATGACTTTGTGGTATACTGCGACGCATCGCGTCAAGGATTGGGTTGTGTGTTGATGCAACGCCAAAAGGTCATTGCTTACGCATCACGCCAACTGAAAGTGCACGAAAAGAATTATACCACACACGATTTAGAGCTTGGCGCAGTGGTTTTCGCTTTAAAGATCTGGAGACACTACCTGTATGGTACGAAGTGCACAATCTTCACAGACCACAAAAGCCTACAGCATATATTTAACCAGAAGGAGTTAAATATGAGGCAAAGACGATGGGTTGAATTGCTAAACGATTACGACTGCGAGATAAAATATCATCCAGGGAAGGCAAATGTAGTTGCCGATGCCCTAAGTCGTAAGGAAAGAATCAAGCCCATAAGGGTTAGAGCTTTGGAAATGATTATACGAACCGATCTTTCCTCGCGCATTCGTGCCGCACAAAAGGAAGCTCTCAAGGAGGGAAACCTTGAGGAAGAATATCTCCGTGGAATGGAGAAGCTTTTGGTACCAAACGAGGAAGGGACGTTATGTTTTGAGAAAAGGATTTGGGTTCCTCTGTTTGGTGGATTAAGGGAAGTTATTTTCAACGAAGCGCACAAGTCACGGTACTCTATCCACCCTGGATCGGATAAGATGTACCAGGATCTCAAAGATTACTATTGGTGGCCTAGGATGAAAGGCGACGTTGCTGTTTACGTGAGCAAATGTTTAACGTGCGCTAAGGTAAAGGCGGAATACCAGAAGCCTTCGGGACTTCTGCAACAACCTGAGATTCCCAAGTGGAAATGGGAACAAATCTCAATGGATTTTGTTACGAAACTGCCTAGAACGCCAAGAGGCCATGATATGATTTGGGTGATTGTTGACCGCCTAACAAAGTCCGCACACTTTCTGCCAATCAAGGAGAAAGACAGTACTAGTAAACTTGCGGAAATTTACTTGAGAGAGATCGTAGCACGTCATGGAGTACCACTCTCGATCATCTCTGATAGAGACGGAAGATTTGTGTCAAGAATATGGCAATCTTTCCAAGAATCTTTTGGCTCACAATTGAATCTGAGCACTGCGTTCCATCCGCAAACTGACGGCCAGAGCGAGCGAACGATACAAACTTTGGAGGACATGCTGAGGGCATGTGTTATGGATTTAGGCGGTAGCTGGGATAAACACTTACCTTTGGTCGAATTTTCATACAACAACAGCTACCACACCAGTATTGGTGTCACGCCATTTGAGGCCCTATACGGACGCAAGTGCCGATCACCACTATGTTGGTCTGACGCAGGTGATAGGCAGCTTGCTGGTCCCGAGATCGTCCAAGAGACGACAGACAAGATCGCGCAAATTCTTAAACGCATCGAAGCCGCTCGCCACAGACAAAAGGCCTACGCGGATCCAAACCGGAAGCATGTGGACTTCCAAGTCGGAGAAATGGTGTTGTTAAAGGTTTCACCCTGGAAAGGGGTAGCACGCTTTGGAAAACGTGGAAAGTTAAATCCACGCTACATTGGTCCCTTCAGAATTCTGGAAAGAATTGGGACAGTAGCATACAAGTTGGACCTACCTGCTGAACTGAATGGTGTTCACGATACATTTCATGTATCCAATTTAAAGAAAAGTCCAACTCAAATTGACGTTGCCATTCCTATCGACGAGATTCATATTGACGACACGCTCCACTTTGTTGAAGAACCTGTTGAGGTCACGGATTGGAAAGTTAACAAGACCCGCCGGAGCAGTGTCAAACTCGTCAAGGTTCGTTGGAATGCCAGACATGGTCCTGAATTCACATGGGAACGTGAGGACCGGATGAAAGAGAAATACCCCCACTTATTTCCTAAGAACTCTGCATCTACAAGCAGGACTTAAATTTCGGGACGAAATTTATTTAACGGGGGGAGAATGTGACAACCCGCACAAAACCAGGTATCCGTACAACTTAATTAATGATTAATTACTACTTGATTATTGTGCTTGATTGAAACTAGCTGATAAACTGCTACCTGCATACTGATACATGCACTTACTTGCATCATACTTTATATGCTGTCACTGCATTATTTACATACGGCACCTTAGTGACAAACATGATGCACAAAAAGCACAGTAGCACTAAACGGATACACGGCAAACATGCTGATATGACCAGCATCAGGCAGACACTGCCTCTAAGGCCTGTTAAGAGCCTCACATATTTTGGCTACACTGGTAGTGAGTGTAGGATGTAAGGGTTGTGTTACCGCGTCTCTAGGGATAAGATACACTGATTCGGATGTGCCAAGAACGTACTTTAAGTACCAAACACAGCACTTTAAAAAAAAAAATTAAACCAGCTTCTAGCTAACTAGTAAAGTGCCAGAAAAATAAGAAAATAACACTAGACACTTTCTAAAGTGTTGGAAACTATTTGTGTCACTGAAAATGCAATAACGACACTTTAAAGCTTTTTAACGCTTTAACGGATTACTATCCAACCGAACAACCGGACTTTACCCGGGACACGAAAATATTATTATTTTCACTATTTATATTTTTCTAAACTAGTTAGGGTCCCTGATTACCCTAACACCCGTCATAACACGCAACATACGACAAACTAAGTTAAGTACTTAGTTAACCTATTTAACCTAACTTCTCCCTAACTAAACAAGTTTAAACCGAACTAACCCAACCCCCATGCCATAACCGGCCCCAAATATAGGGGAACACACCAAGTACTATCTTGAATATTTTATTTAGGTATGTATGGTATCTTTGTGACATGGTGACCAATGGACTAAGAACTAAATTTTGCCTATAAATAATACACTAACACTTGAGATAATGACCACTTAACAAAATCAACAAAAACCCACACTCTCTTGTCTCCTCCATCTCGGCCGAACTCACCCCACCTCACCATCACACTTTCAAGTTTGGTTCCTTGCATTCCAACATCACTCAAGCCTTACGGGTCACGTATTAGGAGCTCTTGTGCACTCGGAACGCGAAGGACCTCCACCGCTAGCTTTTATCCACCTCTTTTTCGTCAAAGATCTTCCCTAGCCCCGAGCTAGAGGTATATTATTTAAAACTCATATCTAAGCTTGTTTAAAGTGGTTAAAAGAACTTTCGTCGGTTAAATATCGAAAACATAAGTTTTGATGCATTAAAGTCTAGTAAAATCACTAAAATGGTGGTTAATAACATATAACTTGTGTAAAAGTCGTAGGACTTGAAATATGTGATTATTGAGACCCGATCTATGATGTGGTAGCTCGGATCTTCGTTTAACCCGACTTTGTAAAATCATGTGTCTTCACATAAGCTCGTTTTTGACTAAATACAAGGGTTAAAGGCGAAACACTACCACACAAGATACATGAACTTGTGTAGAAATATTTTACTTGTGTAAAAGTGATTTAACCGGTAAAATGGTGTTTAAAACTAGCGGATCTACGTATCCGCAAGTGGTATTTTTGAAGGACCACACTTTAAAGAAATCATGTTTTTCTAAAGATGGATCTTACACTAATAAATATGATTTTTATAAACCACAAGTGTGTAGACACTTGTGAAATGAAAAGATCCGACAAATAACTATTTTTGGGAAAAATGACTAGAAGTTGTAAAGACGGATTTCGCTAGTCACAAAGTTTTTACAAGAGTGAAGTTACTTTATATAAAGATCTACATATATAAAGGGTGTTTACACTATAGAATCGGAAAAACTACAAGTTCATGCGATTATGCAAATTTACATACTTGACGACTAGTTTGTTGTGTTGGAAATTGTTTGATTGAATAAAGAAGATTGTTGAATTGATTTGTTAAAAGAAAATGATACGCTTGAAAGCGTGGCCACCTCCATTTACAGAGGAAACTCTGGCGAAATTTTCTAAAAACCTAACACTTAGACTTTTTACACAACAAGTGTTAGAACTATCTTTGGGCATATTTTCAAAACATAAATTTCGCCAGCACTATATTTTACTAAATATTCGGAGGTGGGATTTTCACAAAGATTAACGTGATAAATATACTTGTCACAACACTGTTTATGATTATTTTGTGAAAATACATAAATAATATTTACAAGCGTTAATGATCCCAAAACTTTACGAACGCTTCCACAAACATATAAGTTACACCGGTAATTACATTACCACAAGATTGATAAAACGTAACTTACGCACATGTATTGTATCCCCCATCCTTGGGAAAAAGTATAACTACCAAGTGTATACGGAACATAAACACGAAATAGTTGTCTAACTATTTCCCCAAAGACATAAACTGTAAAGCTAAGGCACGGCCGTCCGTCTAATAGAATTAGCACTTGTAGGTCGTTGCACAGCTTACTGTATTGGAGACACTTGGTAGAGACGCGCATTCACTGTGAGTTCATGTCCCCCTTTTCTCTAACTGTTTTCAGTTTACTTAACTGCGGGGGTGAAATACATGTTACTATGATTTACGAGTACTTTACAACGGTATGTTTAACGTAAGGAGGTGTTATACGATCATGTGAGTGGATAGGAACAACATGGGGCCATTAGTCCTCATGGAGGGACCGAGGGACAGGAGCGGTAGATCTATCTGGGTGTAGCGAGCCCAGCACCCGGCCAAACTAGAAACGGACCGTGGGGTGACTTTGTCCACATACTTTGCCGTGGCGAAATCTGCTAGGTTTGAGTCTCCCTATTTGCACTTCACATATGTCAGTGGCCTTGCAAACCATTGGTGATCACAAGTCCTCTTACACTGCTACATACCACAACTATTTTTATACTCACAAGTGTTTTACTTACTCACTTACACATGAACTCGCTCAACATTATTGTTGATTTTTCAACTCACATGTATTTCAGGAAATTAAACGGATCTGGCACGGTATGGAACGTTTTCCGCTGCATATTGTCATGAAGTCATCAGGGTTTAGGGGATGTGTCTCTTACCTGGACAAGACACAGTCCCTAAATCACGTTTATGTTTATGTTATAAGTTGTTATGTCTTTTGAACAAGGTTATTGTTGTTGGAGTATGTTCTCGTCAAACAATGGTATTGTATGTTATTTTCAAACTTAATGGATGACTTGCATGGTTTTTAAATTCATATAGCTTGTTATGATTAAGCTATGGTATTAAGAAGTCACACCAAAGTTAACCACGCTTCCGCAAAGCCAGGGTGTGACATTTTTAACCTAGTTAGTGTTTTTTTAACTGGGAGTATTTTACAAACAAAAGTGAATAGTTCGGATTATTATTGGTGATTAAATGAGTTGAGATTATTATTGGCCAATAACAGTGAGTTGGGATTATTTAAATCCAATTTGCCTCCCCTATTTTTTTTGTCCTAATTTGCCAAAAGTGTCCACATTGTCTAAAGTGTCCGATTGTTTGTGTATGTCCAAGGATGGACATTCTATTTTGTAGTTTTCGTTTTTCAAGTGTTAATATATATATTTTTGGTAAATTGTGGTGTTTACATATTTGTGTATTTTATTCCTACTTGGTCTAAATACATAATATATACACACAAAAACATATAAACATGATACTAGATGAATTTTGAAAGTATACATTTTATCTAAAATATATACTTTGTCATTTTTAGTTTAGAATTCTTCATAAAGTATGAACTTATAACTTCTTGTCCAAAAATTTGTTTAATCATGTTTAAAGACTTCAAATTGTTTTCTAGTTACGTATTTCTTTGTTTAACACTTTTGAACATAACAGAATTTATAAAAATTTTGCCATAGTTTCGTTTGAAAAATGGATTTTCCCAAGTTCATACAAAACTTGTGTTCAAATCATTTAAACATAAAACATCATCAAGTATCAATATTCGTCATAACTTGTCAACAAAGTACCATGAACATGATATAGTTCCTAACTTTCCCAAAAAGGAAACTTTATTCTTTGTTTTTGCCAAAAAAAAATTTAGAACAAGATTTTATTTAAAACTCTTGTTTTAGGTGACTCCTATAGTTATTTGAAGCACAAATATGTATTCAAAACTTTTTCTACTAACATATTTCATGTTCTTGATTCTTTCCAGAAATTGAAACTTTATTGATTCGTTTTAACAAAAATTCATGTTCTTGGATTTTTAATAAATACTCACGTTTTCTAGCATGCATGAAACTATTTTAAGAATAAAAACCCATGTTCATGTCTTTTTGTTGATGAATCTTGTTAGATCTAAACATGCATGTGTTTAGATCATGTTTTTACACAAAAATAACCAAGATTCTTTTTCACTAGTCTAAAAATCATAAAATAAAAATGACGATTATTGGTTTTTCTTAGTGTTTTTCATGTAGGTTTTGTTTTGATTTGATTCAAGATGAACTTGTATTCTTACAAAAATCAAGAATAATAATAAAATAGAAACTAGTGTAGAATCCTTACAATCTTGCTAGTATGAACAAGATGAAGATGATGAAAAAGATATGATGATCCAAGAACTCCTAGTGCTACCAAAGTGCTTCTAGTGTATTTTCAAGTCTTGAAAATACTTTGAATCAACCATAAACCTCCATGTTTGCAAGAATTTCTAGTGTTTGAGTTTTAGAAGATGAAGATGGTGGTGTGATGTTCTTGACCGAAAATTAGAGAGAGAGAAAGTGAGGTGATGGAGTTTGCATGTTCTTGGAAATATGAAGGAAGGTGGAGTGTTTATGGAGGTTTGATTTAATCAAGGTTCCACCTACACATCCACTAATCACAATCTAGTTCTTCCAACACACACATGCAAGATTGGTGGCAAAAAATGGGGCCCACACCCTCTCAAAACCGTGAACTTAATGGGGGGGGGGGGTATTTGTATTTTTTTTTATAAAATCTTGTTTAAATACATAAATTTTATAAACTTTGATAATTTATATAAAACATATCTACAAGGTATCAAGCCCTCATATTTTAAAGTAGTGTGACACTAGGTAAAACTAGTCCATGAAAATTATTAGTTTGTTTGGGCGAAAAAGTTGGTTCTGGTCTTGTACTGGGTTAAATACTGACACTGTGTTTTATTTAGGTAAATACGTGACGAAAATTATTTTTGAACATGTTTTATCATCCAAATAAATAATCCAACTTTTTAGACTAAATATTTTTTTATTTCTGACACAGTTCCGGTACCGGCTTTGCTGACTGCCAGTTTACTGAACTAGCCGTGCAGCTTAACGCAAAAAGATTTAAGTGCGGATTTTGTGTCGTTTTTAATACCCGTTATATTATTTATGAAAAATAATATTTATTTTTGGGTTTTCGGACAATTAATGTTTCGTTCTACGGAATGCTGTACATTTTGCAGGATTTCAGTACTTTTATGCGGACTTGGACAATTTGGTTTTTAAATGGACTTTTGCTAAATAATGTAAGGCACATGTTATAATAAAATTCTTGGAAATCAAACAAAATATTTCATTGATTACAAACTTAATTACAAAGATTGAAAGACACAAATGTTACAAGAAACTGATTAAAACAAGTCCCATAATCAAAACAACAAAATAAAAAAAAAAATTGGCAGCATTTGGAGCTCTCGTGGGCCGCGAAGGCTTGCCCTCTCGTTTGTCGCGGGCCGCAACCACGGTCGCGTGACGCGACGCGACAGTGAAACCGGGTGGGTGTCGCGCGACGCGACGCCCCATTTTCGACAGATGGTTTGGTTCTTTGTTGCTGCACTTGCCCAGCTCCAACTTTTTTTTTTTCTAAAATTCTAACTTTAAAACCTCATATCTTTAGTTCTACTAGTACGTTTCACTTAATTCTTTTTCCTATGTGTCGGTAATATAAATGCGAACCCGTTTAGCATCATCGTTCTCCTTAAAACTTGGTTTATAAGCAATTAGCCTATAAATCCGTTTCACATTTCTAACTATAAGCATAATCAAAATTTACAATTTACTTACTTGCACAGCGCTTCAGAACGAACACACCTTCATTCAAGCTTTTGGTTTAAGTTCAAGCTTTTTAACTTTAATACTTGAATCCCTCAAACATCGGCTCTGATCGCCCACTTTTTCGACATTCAAAAATAAAATAACGACATACTAATTTTTAACAAAAAATGGAAATGACCCGTTCGTACTATAAACGATTCCCTACTGTTAACAACATCATTTAAATTAAGTTCTACGACACCTTTCAAAAGATATAAAAGTTGTGGCCATACAAGATTAGTCACAAGTTTTTTGTTCGAACTACCCAAAATAAGATTTAAAAATCCAAACTACTTACGAACCTCCTAGACATAAGATTAACATTTACATCACAAAAATTATTTTGACCCTTTACAAAAAAAAAAAAAAACTTAAACCGGAAGCACATAGAGGGCGCTATAGTGTGTTCGGTTCGAGCTCGTCGTCATCAAACATGGGATTTACCTATCATTCATAACACCAAAACATTTATTAGTTCGACATACATAAGCAAATCAAATCTTTCATTTACCTATCATTATTCGACCCGTTAACAAAATATACCATCTTGTCAACATCCTTATTTCAATTCATCCTTTTCATTCTAGCATAGATTTCTTTATGCTCTTCTACATTCCCTTCGAAAACATTCAACATATAAACTTTCTGACCCATCCGTAATGGATCAAATACATACCATACATTTTGACATACTTTCATCATTTTGACCGGTTGTCAACAAGTCATTTCCTAACCATTACAACATCCTAATTTCCAAACAATTTTGACCCACTTGATTGGTCATTGTACATCCGATACTATTGTATTACTTATCTGTTTTCCAACATACAACATATCACAATTTTACCATGAACGATCATACAACTCTACAATAAGAATTTAATTACCAAACTATCATTCGTAGGTCTACATGAAAGGAGAATTAAGTTCATATGAACTTACCGTGGTCTTGCGTTGCTTGTGACTTCAAATGACTCATGCCTTCTTCTTTCTTCATGCCTATATGTCATAACTTTACACTTTTAGCTTTTGTATGGTTTGTGTCACATTTGCATTTTACTTATTCATCATGGAGTTAAACGACTAACATACATTCATTTCCATTTCATAACATCATTTTAACAAGAATTCATGTCAAAGCACAACTAAATCATTCTAAGGCATTTCATCGAACACATGGCGTGCATACTAACTACAAAGCATAAAGTACAAGTACTTAAAGCATATTTTTCCATAGTTCATCCATTGATTAACATAAGCATTCCCAACTTCACAATTTGCCACCCTAACGATATAACATATTGTTCTAAATCATCTATTCATCAAAATATCATCAACATTAATTTAATTAGCATGTAGAATTTCACAAATTTTTTAATCATCTTCTGACAGACAAGTGGGTTTTACCCTAATTCATCATCATAGAGAAATTCAAGCATAATTTCAACTCCTACATGTTCATATAGTCTTGCATTCATGTTTGATTCCACACTAAATCACAAATTTCACATAAATCACTTCATCAAACATTACCAAATCATGAAATTAGACTTACTTGATGTCAAGAACACTTAGGTAATCAAAGTTCCTAGCTCATGCATAACAATCCAGCCCTAAGGCCTCTCAATTTGGTGATAACTTGCTAGGGTTTTGAGGGGAATGTCTCCCCTGGTCTCTCTTCTCGATCGCACACACACCCAGCACTAAGACTGGCCATTTTTATATTTATCTAATTTGATTCCATATTTACACATCCAGTCCCTTATCTTTTAGATCATATTCACTTTATTACTTCCCATTCTAACCTGGTCATCTTTCTTTTATTAACCTTGGTTAATAAGATATGTTTTAAACTTAGTACCATTTTTAACTTTTATTATGACATAGTTCTATATATTTCCATTTTCCATTATTTAAAACATCACTACACATTATTATTTTATGACATACGAAAATTTGGGGTGTTACATGTCTCTTTATGCCATTCAAAAATTGATCAACAACAAAGCACAAAAAATGACATAAGTCTGACACCGGCATCTTTTTATTGAATATCATTGCAACCCTGGACTTTGCACAGTTTGAAGGTGCTAAATCACATAGTTGTTCAAGCAGATGTAGCCTCTCTATCCTCAACATTTCCTCCATCGGCATTGAATATTTCATCTCATGCTGATAAATCACTTTAACCATTCCTGCTTCTTCATGCACCACCCAACTGCTAACTGTTGGTAGAGGACTATCATCAATATCATCATCATCGTCATCATCTTCTGCCTGAAATTTTCTCTCCAATCTTCTTATTACTATTCGAGTTCTTTCACAATCGTTGGCCCTTGGAACCCCAAGGGCCAGAATATCCCCCTGAACTCCTTCAGACATACCAAGTATGGCTTTGATTGTCCTCACCTTCACCCTTCACCCTTCTCCTATCAGAGATCTTTAGGATGAATCATCTCTCCGACCTTTCAAACCTCCATGCAATAACCTTAGCCATTTTTTAAGTTTTTGGCGTTTTGGACAATATGTGGCGTTTTAGACAATGTTTTTGGCGTGTTTGAGTTGTGTTCTCATGGTCTACTTTTATAATGACTTTTTCCCGCGCAGTGACAGGTAATTATGGCGTTTTGAAAAAGATAAATAAATTCAATTCCCCAAGTATTTGGCTTTCAATATAATAAATGTTAGTAATTATGTTTCCGTTGATTCATTTTACTGTTTGCAGTTACCGTGTTTTGTTTTCAGATTCATCTGCTTTATGGTATAACACGTCCCAACTTGACGACTGTAATTATGGCGTTTTGTTTTCCAATGGCGTTTAGATAAAGATGACACATTTTGTTTTATTCTCTTTGCACATTGTGTTAACCTTTTTTTTAGATTTATTATAATAGTACTTGTTCAAAGTAATTTTATAATAGTTTGGTAGTTATTGGGGCGTTTTATGGCATGATGGCGTTTCATAAGCATTTTCCCGTTTGGCGTTTTATTATATTTTTTCATTACAGGATTAATGTATTATTGTTCTTAGCTGAACATTACATAACAAATGACAGAAAAAAAAATTAAAAAAACAAATAGAAGCAATTTATGATCTAAATCTTCAGTGTCATCAGTCTCTTTCTTCTTTTGAAACTACAAGAACTGTCACAAATAAATGGCGTTTTGGGTTTGGCATGGTTTATTTTCTTTGTTCGTGTGTTGAATTGTCTTTGAGGATGTTGGAGACATAGATCGATTTCGTGTGGGTGGATGCTATCTGCCCGTTATCTTCATTATAATCATCGAGGCCAAAGTAGCATTTACACTGGGATAGGTCTCTTCTCTTCATCCAAACCTTCTTCAAGAACAAAGAAGACAAAATGACATATGGGTGTCATAAGTCCTTCTTTCTTGAAATTTGTCCATCTTATGCAGCAAAATCTTACTCCCCTCACCTAACAAACCATTCAGCGAAACTTCATGCAGAACATTACTGAGTATCAAAGAAAAGATGTTTGCCATCGTTGATTTCTCTCAACTTTTGGCGTTTTACAGTGAGTTGTATTTTTTAGGAACCATTGTGTTTTTGTGTGTTTTTTTGGTGTGATAAACGGAAGGTGGTGAGACGTTTCTATTTATAGGATTTTTTTGGCCCGTAGTTTAGGCGGGATATTATTTTATATCAATAAATGAAATTAACATTTATCCGGATGTAAGGCTTGGCGTTTATATATTATGGCGTTTTACATTTTATGGCGTTTTTGTAGCCTGAGAGCTTAAATAAAAACACAGAAAAAACTACGCGGTGATAAAATTGGTGTTTTGTATTTACTTGGCGTTTTATGTGAGAAAGGATGTTTTACCTTTTTTACCTTTAATGAAGCGCGTCCACGTAATAAAATTGATGTTATTTACGAAAACACCACCGCGCCAATCTAGTCCATAGATTGTTTTGATCGGAGCATCCATAACCGTTCTCGCACGTTCACCCGTTTTCTCTAAATCTTAACCCTATATATATATATATATATATATATATATATATATATATATATCCTTACCCTATATAGGGTTGGGTTCATTTCAGAATTCTAAATAACTACAAAACTTTCAGAACTGCTAATAAACAATCATTTTATATATTTTTTTTGTATTTAGGATCTTTTTGTCATCTATTATATGTATTTCTTTGATTAAATACATGTTAAAAGTATTTTACATATCTGTAATAGCCAAATTATATGTGTGTGCCATAACTAATTACATATATGTAAAAAACTAGTTTCCATATGTGTAATTATAAAATTACTCTTAACATATATGTAATTGATGTGCTTAAAATACAACATATAAATTATATCAGTACGGCGTAAAATCAACCCTTTTTCAGTACTAATGTTGGAAAAATCTTATTTTTCTGTTCTTTTTTTAATTTACAAGGTCAAAAGAGCTTAAATGTGCAAAAGGAGCAAAAGGACAACAAAAACCAACATAAATACAAAGAATGAGGAATTGACGCAACTCGCCAAGCCCCAATCCACATCCAAACCACAAGAATAGCAAGATCAGAAGACCTGACATAGGGCCTTGTCCACCAGACACGGGCCGTGTCCGAGTCTGGATGCTGTGCAGAAGAAAAGACAACAGCAAAGGACAAAACTGACAGCCAACATGGGGTCGTGCTGTAACAATCCTCAATAAACCGACACCCTCGAATTATTTCTGATACCCCAAAATATTTAAAAATATCCCAAAATACACCCCATATGCGAAAACGGGCCCCAAATACATTAAATAGTATTAAAAATAATTAAAAATTGAGTTTTTAAGTTGAGGCGGGCCGCGTAAGACCCACCCCATCCTTCACGCGGGCTGCGTGAACTTAAAAGGTGGCGCATCCCGGTGCGGCCACGTGGCCCAACACACGACAAGCCTACCTGATGATCCGGACAAGCTACACGTTGACCCAGGGTCAACGTGGGCCGCGTAGGCCCTGTGCTTGTGTTACGTGGGCCGCGAGAGGACCAGACTCAGCAACTATATAAGAAGGCCATCGGGTTTCATTCAGAATCGCTCAAATCTTTCTTTCTAAACGTGAATTTCTGATAATAGGCATAATACTTGGGTATTATACCCCCCCTAATTAGCGAAGTTCTGCTCCATTGTAAGTATTATAACCCCTGGATACGTATTAGATACGCTGTCCGATTGATCTAGGGTTTTGTAACGGCTGTCGTGGTTCTGCCCGACGTACTCGTTGGAATCCCGTCTCGGGGAGGGTATTACTAATGTTAAAATAGGTTATTATACTAAAGCGTGTGCATTTGTGTAAATTATAGATTGTCACCAGGAAACCCTTACAGAAAATCTAAGACATCAATGTGAGTTGATCCACTTTTTGTAAACCTTTTTGTGAACTGTTTATACAAAACCTTAAATACTTTTCCATGCGAATAACAGTTATTGAGTATTTGTAAGAATACAATTATCATGAGTATGTTGGGGGTTTTGTATACCAAATTTGTTACCACCTGGTCAAGGAGTAACATTTCCACAAGTCGGGTTTGACAGTACCATGGATGTTAATTGTTATGTCTTAGAAACAAATGTAATTGCGAGATCGCCCTCAATACTGTACACTGGGATTTTTATTAAACTTGATTAAACTGGGATTCACTCACCAGTATTTCCCACTGACAAATGTTTTTAAAACGCGTTTCAGGTAACAAATTATGAAAGCCAAATAGAAGCTAGCTGGACAGCACTGAAGGCTTGGAAAAGTGGTAATAAAGTTACCTAAAATAAAATAGATGTTTTTATTAAATAACATAGGATTTATTCCTATGAAAAAGTGTGTACTATGAACTTGGGTTTATCCCATATGTTTAATATTATGGAAATGTGGTATTTTACTCTGATCAAATATTTCCTAACTACGGTCCTGAAGAAAATTTCCGCTGCCAAATTAGACAATACACGATACCACCGAAACTGGCTCGCTGCCGCCCGTTCCCGGGGATCAGGGATTGGGGGTTGCTTCAGAAGGTGGTATCAGAGCTAAGCCACTGATTCAGTCACAGAGGTGTTCTGCTGACATCAAAATGTAAAGTGTTAGGAAATAAATTACAGGAATACGTGCATAATTGTATTTTATTGCTATGTGTTATTTGACTATTTGTTAGTTTACAGTATGAGCGACCAAGGACCATCTGACGCGTACCGTCAATTGTCTGGTTCGCCTAGAAGCGAAGGCACCTCCTCTTCTTAGCCTACCCTCTCAGGGTACTCTGCTGATATGGAAGAAGGAATCTTTGTGTTTAAGGCTCAGTCCGAGGAGCCATTTCCTCAGAAAAAGAGGGGATGGTTCAGTCGAGGGGTACACGAGCGTAGAAAATGTATGAAAAAGTTACAAGACCAGAGGGTACTAGCAGCAGCCATGAGAGAGACAGATGCCTATGCCCAGGATATGATAAATATGGGTATAGCCAATATTCACATCCTAGCAACCACTGCAGCTGACCCTAATTTGGAGCAAATAATAGCACCCCAACCACAGCCACCAATCCCTGACCAACCGATGGAGATAGAAAACCCTGAAAACCAAGTAGAGATGCATGACTTCAACCCGGAGGAAATACCTAGGGTACCAGCACCAAACCCCCTAGACCCAAATTACGATCCCTGGTGGGATGAAGTTAGGGACTATGTGCAACGCTACCCGATACATGAAGACACACCCATGCAGAACTTAGGAGCCTACCCAGGTATGGACCCTTTAGATCCCTATTACCACGATGAATATGTTAGGGAGATTTTAGAAGATCCTTACCGATTTCAGGCACCTACACCCCCATATCAGGAACCCGCACCCCAGATTCCGAACCCAGTCCTAGAACCTGCACACCCAATGAGTGCAGAAAACGTACAAGAACTTAGGACATTTGGTGAGGAAATTCTAGAAAGTAGTGAGAGAATGCGACAGGTGGGAGAGCGACTCATCTGGAAGTATGACGAGCGCAATATGGATTTCTGGATGAATCCATATCCATGAATGTGTTGGTGAAGACAGTAATAGTAAAAATAACAATAAAATAAAATAATAAAATAATAATAAAATATGTGTGTACGGATGCCTACTATTATTTATTTCAGTTGGTATTGTAATTTTATTTCAGTACTGGTGTGTAATAGAAGCATAGTATATGAATAGAGTAAAGTCGCAATGATCGACGCTTTTTCCTAAAATGCGTGTCATGTGATTGACTATATTAGCTATTGTTTTGTAATATTAATATGGGGTAAATGTTTAAAATTCAGATGGCTGGCGAAGGAAATCAAGAAAATCTGAATAATGATAACCAGAGTAACATTAACTTGGTTAATGAGAATCCGAGCATCAATAACAATGGAAACCAAATGGATAATAGTGCCGTTTAACACATAGTGGCACAAGGAAGTATAGATGCAATGCCATTTATTATTCAAACAGTTCAAGAAGCGAATAATAAAAGTAAACATAGTAGTAAGCGACCGATTGAACCAGAAAACAGCGTGAACAATAGACCCGTACTTCAAGTGCCCGTTCCCAAAAGAAGAAGAACCATGCCTTATGGTTGTTCTTACAAAGAATTCTGGTCCTGTAAACCAATAGAATTCTCGGGCAATGAAGGACCCATTGCAGCCCTACGCTGGATAGAGAAAACTGAGGCTATTTTAAAAATAAGCAAGTGTGCTGAAGAAGACAAAATAATGTTTGCTTCTAATCTGTTTAAGAACTCAGCCTTAGAATGGTGGAACACTATCCTCCAGTCAAGAGGAAGTGATAGGGTATACAACATGGAATGGGAAGAATTTAAAAATACGGTAGAAAGGAAATTCTGCCCTCCTAATGAAAAGGAACAGATAGCTAATAAGTTCCTAAACTTAAGAATGACCGGAGTAGATAGTAAGGGTTATACTACTACATTCTTTGAATATGCTAGAATAGTACCAACTCTTGCATCACCTGAACCAGTGTTAATCTCCCGTTACATTTGGGGATTAATTGGAGAGATTAGACATGTAGTCAAGGCAGCTAGACCTCAAATCATAGAAGAAGCTGTAGAACTAGCAAATACATTGACAGATGAATTAATCCGTACTAGGGAAGAAAACCAGAAGAGAAACCTAACCCAAAGACTTACTCAAGAATTCCATTATGGGAATTACAACCGTAGGAATATGGGTTCTACCTCTGCACCTTTCTGCAAGGTCTGCAAGAAAAAGCATTCGAGAAAATGCTCCACTCTTTGCAATTTCTGCAAGATGCCAGGACACAGGGAATAAGATTGCAGGAGAAAATCCAGTAATGGACTATGCTACAACTGTGGAGAAAAAGGTCACATCAAGCTGAATTGTCCAAAATTGGCTCCAGCTGTGAACAACAAGAACACTAAAAATGCTAGAGCATTTGTTCTGACTGCAGATGAAGCCAAGATGATTTCGGATGTCATAGCTGGTACGTTTTTAGTTAATGATGTTTTTGCTAAAGTATTATTTGACTCTGGTGCAAACCAAAGTTTTATTAATACTTCATTTTGCAAACTTCTAAATCAGTCATTAACTAAACTACCACAAGAATGTCTAGTAGAGACAGCTAATGGAGAAACAGTTAGGATTTCTGAAATCTTGCAGGGAGCAAGAGTAGAAATTTTAAATCAAAAGTTTATGGCAAACCTCTATCCCATGAATCTGGCAGGATTTGATATTGTTTTAAGAATGGAATGGTTAATAGCCAATAAAGCTAGTATTTTATGTGATCAAAAGTCAATCCAAGTAAATTCACCAAAAGGTGAAAAGATCACAATAAAAGGAGATAAACCCTCTAGGTCCACTAAATTCATCTCTGTAATGAAAACTGCAAGTTATATAAGAAAAGGATCTATAGTGTATTTGATTTCTATAATCACTAACACTAAAGGAAAAGAACTAAAAGACATTTCAGTAGTGTCTCAGTTTTCAGATGTATTTCAAGAAGAATTACCAGGACTACCTCCAGACAGAGAAGTTGAATTCCGAATTCATCTACTACCAGGAACAGCACCGATTGCCAAAGCACCTTACCGTTTGGCACCCGCCGAGATGCAAGAACTAAAGAAACAGTTAGATGAGTTATTGGAGAAAGGATTTATACAGCCAAGTTCGTCGCCATGAGGAGCGCCGATACTGTTTGTTAAAAAGAAGGACGGATCAATGCGTATGTGCATTGACTACCGTGAATTGAACAAGGTCACAATTAAGAATCGGTACCCATTACCGAGAATCGATGATATGTTCGATCAATTGCAAGGAGCTCGATTTTTCTCTAAAATCGATTTAAGGTCAGGATATCATCAATTAAAGGTATAGGAAGAGGATATTCCTAAGACCGCATTCAGAACAAGGTATGGCCGTTATGAATTTATTGTCATGCCATTTGGTTTAACCAATGCCCCAGCCGCATTTATGGACATGATGAACCGAATATGTAAACCATATTTGGACAAATTCATAATTGTTTTTATAGATGATATTCTAATTTACTCTAAGAGTAAAGAGGAACATGCAAAGCATTTGCACGCACTTTTAAGTCTATTAAGAAAGGAAAAACTTTATGCTAAATTTTCCAAGTGTAAGTTTTGGTTAGAGCAGGTACAGTTTCTTGGACACTTAGTGAACTATGAAGGAATTCATGTAGATCCAACTAAGATCGAAGCGATTACCAAATGGAAAACCCCTGAGTCACCAACTGAGGTTAGAAGTTTCTTAGGATTGGCTGGTTATTATAGGAGATTTATTCGAGATTTCTCTAGAATAGCCATTCCTTTAACTAAGTTAACCTGTAAATCCATTAAGTTTGAATGGGGACCAAAACAAGAAGAAGCGTTTAGAATTCTTAAGCATAGATTAACCCATGCACCCATATTAGCATTACCAGAAGGAACTGAAGACTTTGTAGTCTATTGTGACGCTTCCAAAATAGGTTTTGGATGTGTATTGATGCAACGCCAGAAGGTTATAGCTTATGCGTCTAGGCAACTTAAGAATCATGAAGAAAATTATTCAACCCATGATTTGGAATTAGGAGCTATAATTTTTGCCCTTAATATTTGGAGACATTACCTTTATGGTAGTAAGTTTACCATATTCACCGATCATAAGAGTTTAAGGTAGGTTTTCGGGCAAAAGGAATTGAATATGAGACAAAGACGCTGGATGGAGATGCTTAGTAACTATGATTGTGATATCCGGTATCATGAAGGAAAAGCAAATGTAGTGGCAGATGCTTTAAGCCGGAAGTATCATGAAAAGCCAAAAAGGGTACGTTCTCTTAAGTTAAATCTGCAAGTAGATTTAAATGATCAGATAAGAGAAGCACAAGAATCAGTAATCAAGGATGATACTGAAAAATTAAAAGGGATTATTAAGGAATTAGAACAAGGAACAGATGGAATTTGGAGATTCCATAAGAAGAGAATGTGGATACCCAAATTAGGAAACATACGTCATCGTATATTAGAAGAAGCCCATAAGTCTAAGTATACGATGTATCCAGGAAATGATAAAATGTATCAGGATGTAAGAAAGAATTTTTGGTGGATAGGAATGAAAAAGGACATAGCAACCTATGTTTCTAAATGTTTAACTTGTTCACAAGTCAAAGCTGAACACCAGAAACCCTCAGGGCTATTACAACAACTAGAAATGCCAGTATGGAAATGGGAATTGATAACAATGGATTTTGTTACTAAATTACCCAAAACAAAGAAAGGTAATAATACAATCTGGGTGATTGTAGATAGGCTAACCAAGTCAGCTCATTTCCTACCAGCGAAGGAAACTTTTAGTATGAAACAATTAGCCAAATTATATGTAAATGAAATTGTTTCATTACAAGGAATTCCTCTATCAATCGTTTCTGATAGGGATAGCCGATTTATCTCTCATTTTTGGTCAATTTTCCAAAAGGCAATGGGAACCAAGTTAAATCTGAGCACAACTTATCATCCTCAAACAGACGGACAAAGCGAAAGGACAATTCAGACAATGGAGGACATGCTTAGAGTCTGTGTAATTGATTTCAGAGGTAATTGGGATGATCACTTACCTTTAATAGAATTTTCTTATAATAATAGTTATCACACTAGTATCAATGATGCACCATTCGAAGCACTTTATGGACGAAAGTGCCGAACCCCAATCTGTTGGGCAGAAATTGGGGAAAAGCAACTATCTGGACCTGAGATAGTGCAAGAAACAACTGATAAGATCATTCAAGTCAAGGAATGACTGAAAGCAGCACGTGATCGACAAAAGAGCTATGCTGATAACCGACGCAAACCATTGGAGTTTCAAGCAGGAGATAAAGTGTTGTTAAAAGTCTCTCCTTGGAAAGGAGTAGTAAGATTTATCAAAAGAGGAAAGCTAAGTCCCAGTTATATTGGACCTTTTGAGATTATTAGAAGAATAGGACCTGTAGCCTATCAGCTACAGCTGCCAGAGGAAATGGCAGGAATACATGATGTATTTCATGTATCTAATCTCAAGAAATGCTTAGCCGATGAATCACTGATAGTACCTCTTAAGGGTATAGAGGTAAATGAACAACTCAAGTTTGTAGAAAGGCCTCTACAGATTGAAGACGAGAAAGTCAAGAACTTCAAGCATAAGAGATTAGTTATGGTCAAAGTGAAGTGGGACTCCAAAAGAGGACCTGAGTATACATGGGAGCTTGAATCTGAAATGCAAAAGAAATATCCACACTTGTTCCAGTAGATCTCGAGGACGAGCTCTAAAACAAGGTGGGGAGGATGTAACAATCCTCAATAAACCGACACCCTCGAATTATTTCCGATACCCAAAAATATTTTAAAATATCCCAAAATATCCCAAAATACACCCCATATGCGAAAATGGGCCCCAAATACATTAAATAGTATTAAAAATAATTAAAAATTGACAGTACCATGGATGTTAATTGATATAACTTGGAAACAAATGTAATTGCGAGATCGCCCTCAATACTGTGAAATGGTTTTTATTTAAACTGGGATTCACTCACCAGTATTTCCCACTAACAAATGTTTTTAAAACGCGTTTCAGGTAACAAACTGTGAAAGCCAAATAGAAACCAGCTGGACAGCACTGAAGGCTTGGAAAAGTGGTAATAAAGTTACCTAAAATAAAATAGATGTTTTTTATGAAATAAAATAGGATTTATTCCTATGAAAATGTGTGTAATGCAAACTTGGGTTTAATCCCATGTGTCTAATATTGAAAAATGTGGTATTTTACTCTGATCCAATATTTCCTAACTACGGTTCTGATGAAAATTTCCGCTGCCAAATTAGACAAACACGCGATACCACCGAAACTGGCTCGCGGCCGCCCGTTCCCAGGGATTAGGGATCGGGGTTGCGACAGAAGGTGGTATCAGAGCTAAGCCACTGATTCAGCCACAGAAGTGTTCTGCTGACATCAAAATTCAAATTGTTAGGAAATAAATTACAAAAATACATGCATAACTGTAATTTGTGTTATATGTTATTTGACTATTTGTTAGTTTACAGTATGAGCGACCAAGGACCATCTGACGCGTACCGTCAATTATCTGGTTCGCCTAGAAGCGAAGGCACCTCCTCTTCTCAGCCTGCCCTCTCAGGGTACTCTGCTGATACGGAAGGAGGAATCTTTGTGTTTAAGGCTTAGTCAGAAGAGCCATTTCCTCATAAAAAGAGGGGATGGTTCAGTAGAGGGGCACACGAGCGTAGAAAACGTATGAAAAAGTTACAAGACTAGAGAGCACTAGCAGCAGCCAAGAGAGAAACAGATGCCTATGCCCAGGACATGATCAATAGGGGTATAGCCAACATCCACATCCTAGCCACCACTGCAGCTGACCCTAATCTGGAACAAATAATAGCACCCCAACCACAACTACCAATCCCTGACCAACCAATGGAAATAGAAAACCCTGAAAACCAAGTAGAAATGCATGACTTCAATCCGGAAGAAATGCCTAGGGTACCTGCACCAAACCCCCTACACCCAAATTACGACCCCTGGTGGGACGACAATAGGGACTATGTGCAACGTTACCCGATACATGAAGACATCCCATGCCAAACATAGGAGCCTAACCAGGTTTGGATCCTTTAGATCCCTATTACCACGATGAATACATTAGGGAGATTTTAGAAGATCCTTACCGATTCCAGGCACCTACACCCCCATACCATGAACCCACACCCCAGATT
>JARYGA010036160.1:0-160755 GCA_030545235.1 Helianthus tuberosus
TTATGTGACTAGTTTACTTAAAATAGTCGAAACGGGCTTAACCTTATCGATAAATTCTCAATTTCCAGAATGTGATTAGTCTATCCATATTATACAAGTATCCAAGATTGTCGGGTCTAAATCACATTCTATTCCGATCTCCGCTTAATCGAGCGTTTAGAACCGTAAGGTTTCCTTCTAGCTAGCTGGTCTAAGTCTTTGACTAAATTAAAGACCCGTTAGCATCCTAATAGGTTAATAAACCTTCTATACAGATTAAATAGCTTCCGGTAGAAGGTGCCTTCAAAAAACTTTAGGATTTTACTGCTAGCATCAGGTAAATACTTTTAACTTATTTTCCCTATACGGGCTTGGGATATGGTATTATAATAATACCACTTGGTTGGGTATGAAATCATTTAATCGGATTGTGATTAATAAATTTACATAACCCGTTTTAATCTGTCTTGTTGGATAACATAAGCATTGGGGGTTAATTCGACCATGTCCTGGATATCCTCGGCTCATTTCGTTTGAAAATGGCCACGACCTATGCACGAGGTGTAGGCATACACCTGACAGATGCAAATGCTAAAATATAAACCCACACGTTGGGGATAACTCCTTTGTGGGTTCTATAAGTGGTGAGTCGGTTAACATGACCGGCTTCCAACCGGCCCCAATTGTAAGACAAATATATAAATCTGTATACAAGATTATACTTAAATAATTGTCCCAAGTTATAAAGGATTTGAGCCATGTGCATTTAAATTAATTTTCATAAATGTTTTCCAAAGAGTCAGTTAATTGTATTTACCAGTGTAAACTGACGTATTTTTCTTAAAGACTAATTTGACAGGTACCTCTCGTAATAGGCTGGAGCTATTAGGTGTCATAAGAGGATCTAGCAAATCCATATATACCTGAAGTCTGCTATTTCGTTTCTTTGTATTTTTATGATCCGCCTGTGGATCTTATTACATTCCAGTCTGTATATTCTTTCACTCGAACACTCAGACATTATGGTTTGTAATAGTTTATTCACCAAGCCTTCCGCAGTGCTATTATATTGTGTGTATTAACTATGATGATATCAACTACGTCACGATACTCCCCGCCGGGCCCACCGGTAATATGTGGAAATATTGGGGTGTGACATAAAACCAGTATTTAGGATGATCGTAGTAGTTTGAAGTTTAAACTTTATTTTGGATACTTTGGATAGAATGTTTTGGTAAAATGTGTATGGTCTTAATTTTAGCATCCTTTGAAAAGTGTCGTAGAATGTATTTTGAATGATTTTGTTAAAAAGCAGGAAATCGTTTACTTTACGAATGGGTCATGTCAAAATTTTTCAGAAATTTGTATGAAGTTTATGTTAATTGTCAAAAGTGAAAAAGTGGGCGTTCCAAGTTGGTATCAGAGCGGAAGTTTGAGGGATTCAAGTATTTGAGTCAAATTCTTGAACTCAAACTGAAAGCTCGTATGAAGGTGTGTTCGTTCCGAAGCGCTACGCAAGTAAGTAAATTGTAAAATTTATTATGTTATAGTTAGAAATAGAATGGGATTTATAGGTTATTTGTTCTTAAACCAAGCAATACGGCTAACGAATATGCTAAACGGGTCCGCAATTAAATTACGGACGCGTAGGAAAAATAATCGGGCAAAACGGACTTGTAAAACTTGAGATATGATGTTTTTAAGAGTTAAGTTTGAGAATTCACGGAGCTGGGCATCAACAGCAGCAAGAAAACGAACCTTCTGTCCAAATGAGTTGCTCGCGCCGTGCCACGCCGAAGCCCCGTGTCCGTCGCGTAGCGCGACGTTGCTGGCGTCGCGCGACGCATGGGTGGCTTGGCCCTCGCGCCACGCTAGCGTCCCCCCTGCTCCGAAAATTTTTTGTTTCGACGATCTTCAATGCGGGACTTGTTCCAATTGATTTTAAAGACCTTATGAACAATATTTAAGGCAAAATTGATAATCAAATGATGAAGGAAAGGTACATGTGAATGATGGAAGGGAAAGTTTGTTATGAATAAAGGATTCGGTCGATATGATACGATACGATCGTCAATGACAATAAGGCATGAAGTATGAATGATTAATGGAACGTGTTATGATAAAATGATGTTAAAACGTGATGATGGGAAGTATGAAATGAAACCTAATGAATATAATGAATGTTTTATGTAGATGGCTGATGCGGTAAATGTAAACGATGATGATCAAGCACGCCGAAAAGAAATGAGAGCAATGATTGTAGAAGAAGTAGAGAAAGTGATTGAAGCTAGTAATTCCCGACTAGCTCAAGAGGTGGAAGGTCAAGTATTGGGAGTAGTCGATACTCTAGTAACGACCAAGGTGGAAGAACTAAAGGAGATGATTAGTGAACTACAAATAAAGAAAAGTACTCGAAGGTGCACGTACAAGGAATTCATGGCATGTAACCCTTTGCCGTACAAAGGGGAAATTGTCCCGATAGCTTGTCAAAGATGGATTTCAAGCACCGAGGCAGTGTTTGTAAGAAGTAGATGTGAAGTGGAGGATCAAGTGATGTTTGCTACGGGCCTCCTACAACTCCAAGCAAAGGATTGGTGGGACGCACATGCGAAGGAATTTGGGGATGACAAGGTACAAACGTTAACATGGCAAGAGTTCAAGGAGCCATTTCTGAAATATCATAGCCCACAATCCACACTTGATAAGATTCAAGAAGACTTCCTACGTCTTCGACAAAAGGATGAAACGATTGACGAAATAACGAATAAGTTCCTCGAGAAGGTGAAATTTTGTGGGGAGATAGTGGGGACTTAGAGGTTGAGAATTATACGTTATAATGCTATGTTAAAGGCTGAATATCGGGAGTTCGTAAATCCCTCCAAGTGTGCAACATTGAATGAATTAATCGACTGGGCAAGAGATAGGGAGATTGAGTTAAGAAGGCAGGTGGAACGAGGAGAGAAAAGGGTGGCCGAGAAGCCTACCAACACCAGCCCATCGAAAAAGGCAAGATTCCAGGATCAGATCAAGAAAGGGAGGACAGGTAGCGGAATCCCGACTTGCAAGACGTGCGGGAAGCATCATTCGGGCGAATGTTTGTTGGGGAAGAAAGGGTGCTACAAATGTGGGCAAGAGGGGCATCCGTATTATAAGTGCCCCGAAAATTCAAAGACGTGCTATAATTGTCATCAAGAAGGGCACGTTAGAGCAGAATGTCCGAAACTCCAATCAGGGGCAAGGAAAGATGGAAGGAAGGACGAGTCTTCCAAGGCTCGTGGGAAGATGTTCCAGTTAACCGCGGATGAAGCTAAGACTAGCCGGGATGTTGTTTCAGGTACATTTTTGGTAAATTCTATGCCTATGAATGTTTTATTTGACTCTGGGGCTAGTAGATCGTTCGTTTCTAATGAATTGTTAGTCCATCCATCGTTTAAGCTTGAAAAGATGTTAGTACCCTTAGAAGTGGAAGTTGCTGATAGTAAAAGCTATTTGTTACATGATATCTGTAGAAACTGTAAGATTTTAATTGAAGATGAGGAATTTAGTATAGATCTTGTCCCGATGTACATGGGTGAATTTAAAGTAGTTGTAGGAATGGATTGGCTAGCCCAAAACCACGCTGAAATTCAATGCGAGAAGAAAGTCATTCATGTAGTAACCCCGGGGGGGGGGAACGGGTAAGTGTTCAAGGGGATAGGGTCAACAATTCAAAATTGTGTTCTTTAATCAAAGCCGTCAAATATGTGAGGAACGGGGGTAAAGCGTATCTATCCTATGTAATTGACACCAACCGAGGTGACCCAAAGCTTGAAGATGTGAACGTAGTGAACGAATATCCGGATGTGTTTCCGGAAGATTTACCGGGGCTTCCACCTGAACGAGAAGTAGAATTCAAAATAGAGCTTAACCCGGGTGCAAAACTGGTAGCTAAAGCTCCTTATCGGTTGGCTCCAACCGAAATGAAAGAATTGATGACGTAACTTCAAGAGTTGCTCGATAAGGGTTTTATTAAACCAAGTGTTTCACCATGGGGAGCGCCTGTATTATTCGTGAAGAAGAAAGATGGTTCGATGCGAATGTGCATCGACTATCGAGAGTTGAACAAGTTAACGGTGAAGAGTCGTTACCCGTTGCCCAGAATCGATGACCTATTTGACCAGCTACAAGGGGCAAGTCGGTTTTCGAAAATCGATCTGCGGTCGGGTTATCACCAACTGCGTGTACGAGAAGAAGATTTGCCGAAGATTGCATTTCAAACGCGGTATGGACATTACGAGTTCTTAGTAATGTCCTTCGGCTTAACAAACGCGCCAGCTGCATTTATGGATCTAATGAATCGGGTGTGCCGGCCTATGCTTGATAAGTATGTAATCGTTTTTATTGATGATATACTAGTGTACTCCCGAAGTGAAGCAGAGCATGCTTCACACTTACGTGATTTGCTGGAGATGCTCGGCAAGGAAAGGTTATATGCAAAGTTCTCAAAATGCACCTTTTGGCTGAGAGAAGTACAATTTTTGGGTCATGTAATCAATGCGGACGGTGTTCATGTGGACCCGTCCAAAGTAAAGGCAGTGATGAATTGGGTACCCCCGAAGAATCCAAGCGAGATAAGAAGCTTTTTGGGCTTGGCTGGTTATTACAGGAGATTTATCCAGGATTTCTTCAAAATAGCCTCGCCTATGACAAAGTTAACAAAGAAAAGTGAGAAGTTCTTATGGGGCGAAGAACAAGAAAAAGCGTTTCAGGCACTGAAAGAAAAACTCTCAAGTTCTCCTGTGTTGACATTACCGGATGGAACGGATGATTTGGTGGTATATACTGATGCCTCCCATCAGGGTCTTGGGTGTGTACTAATGCAAAGGGGTAAAGTCGTTGCCTACGCTTCAAGGCAACTTAAGCAACACGAAAATAATTACCCAACCCACGATCTAGAGTTGGCGGCGATCGTGTTCGCCTTGAAGATATGGAAACATTACCTATACGGGGTGAAGTGTACAATCTTCTCGGATCACAAAAGCCTCAAATATTTTTCGAACAAAAAGATCTTAATATGAGGCAACGAAGATGGTTGGAGCTTATCAAGGATTACGATTGTGATATCCACTATCACCCCGGGAAGGCTAACGTAGTGGCGGATGCTCTAAGTCGAAAGGAGTACCCGCCCCCGATTCGGGTAAGATCAATGAAAATGGTAGTCACTTCCAAACTCCTTGAAGAAATACGAGAGGCTCAAATTAAGTCCTTGGATGCCAAGGACTCAAAGAAAGAAAGAACGAAAGGATTTATTCACGAGTTAATTGAGAATGTGGATGGCATAAAAACGAGGTATGGTCGAATCTGGATACCTCGGGAATGTGATGTGAAAGAATTACTTTTGAATGAGGCACACAAGTCTCGATACTCCGTCCATCCAGGAGCTACAAAAATGTATCAGGACTTGAGGATGAATTATTGGTGGCCGGGAATAAAAAGAGATATTGTCAAGTATGTGGCTAAGTGTTTGACTTTTTCCCAAGTAAAGGCCGAACACCAAAGACCGTATGGGAAATTACAACTGTTGGAGATACCGGTGTGGAAGTGGGAGCATGTAATGATGGATTTGGTGACTAAGCTTCCCAAGACAGGAAAGGGGCACGATGCAATATGGGTGGTCGTTGATCGACTGACCAAAAGTGCACATTTCTTACCCATTCGGGAAACTTATAATTCAGAAAGGATGGCGGAAGTTTATATGAACGAGATTATATCCCGACATGTGGTTCCGGTGTCTATAGTATCCGACCGGGACACCCGGTTCACGTCCCGTTACTGGAGGAAGTTTCATGAAGAATTGGGAACCCGGTTACATATTAGCACCGCCTACCATCCTCAAACCGATGGTCAATCGAAAAGAACTATACAAACATTAGTTGATATGTTGAGGGCGTGTGTCATGGATTTTGGAGGAAGCTGGGATGATCATCTACCTTTGGTAGAATTTTCTTATAACAATAGTTATCATAACAGCATAAAAATGGCCCCTTACGAAATGCTCTATGGAAGGAAATGTAGAACCCCGGTTTGTTGGGGGGAAGTGGGTCAACGTGAACTCGCGTCAAAGGATGTCATAGCCAAAATGAATGAGAAAATTGATATGGTTAGATCAAGAATAAAAGCAGCCCAAGATAGACAAAAGTGTTATGCAGATCGGCGAAGGCGACCAATTGAGTTCCAAGTGGGAGATTATGTCTTACTAAAAGTCTCTCCATGGAAAGGGATAATTCGTTTTCATAAACGCGGAAAGCTAGGTCCTCGATACATTGGACCATTCAAGATACTCGCTCGGGTCGGGGCGGTGGCGTATCAGTTAGAATTACCACCCGCGTTGGATGGGATTCATAACACCTTTCATGTGTCGCAATTGCGAAAGTGCCTCGCGGATGAGTCCGCATACGTACCTTTGGATGATATTGAAGTGGATGAGAAATTAAATTACGTTGAAAAGCCCGTTGCAATAAAGGATTTTAAAGTAAAGCAACTCCGCAACAAATCCTTTCGGCAAGTGCTGGTCCAATGGCAACATCGAAAAGGATCGGATCTTACATGGGAAGCGGAGGATGAAATGCGAGAACATTACCCAGAATTATTCGGTACGTATTCAGGTTTCGGGGACGAAAGCTTCTTTAAGGGGGTAGACTTGTAACATCCCATATTCTCATATGACCTAAAAGTATAATGGTAGTGATGTTTTAAATGGAAAATATATAGAATTATGTCAAAAAAATAAAAGTTAGTAAAAGAATGATGGTTAAGTTCAAAGGTGAATGACTAAAGTGAATGGGGATTAAAAGATGAGGGACTAGATATGTAAATATGGTATTAAAACATGACAAAAAAAAATAAACCAGACTAGTCCGGTGTGTGTGTGCGATCGTGAGGATCCAGGGGGAGAACTCCTTCCCTCTCAAAACCCTAAATCACAAAATCCCGTCAATTGAAAGCCAGATTATTGAAGAATCGAATGCATGAACTAAGAATCCTGATTATCTAAGTGTTCTTGATCTCAAGTAAGTGAAAATTTGTGATTTGATGATGTTTGATTATGTGGGTTTTGTGTAATACGTGAATGTAATACAAAATTCAGTATGATTAATGGTTGCTGTGAAGGTCTAGACATCAATAGATGCTAAATTTCGAATATAAGCATGATTAGGGTAAAACCCACTTGCATGTCAAGTAATGTTTAACAATTGTGAAGTTTTATATGTTAATTTGATTGTTGATTGATGAAATTGTTATGAATAATTGATTTGGAACCATTTGTTCATAGTCAAAATAGTAAGTTATGGATTAGGGTAATGATTATTGTTATGAAAGATTATGATTAACCATTGATGAGATAGGATGGACATGCTATAATTATTTGTATAATATGCCTTATAGATAGTATGCCCACCATGTGTTTGATGAAATGTCTAAATGAATTTAGCTATGATTTTGTATGAAAATTCGCTAAATTGATGAGGTGTAATCATAGCGGGAATGTATGTAAATTGTAAATATCGTATTGGATAATAAAGAATGTGAAAGTAATGGGAGCTAAGTGAATAAAGTTATGGTGTTCAGGAAATAAGAAGGAAGAAGGAGCGAGTCACTCCAAAGCACAAGGAGCTCAGGATCACAGTAAGTTCATATGAACTTTATGTACTCTATTTGTAGACTCATGATTAATAATATTTGGTACTATGAGTTTAATGTAAATTTCCATTATGAATCATGATTGATTAGATGCTATGAGTTTATAATGAGAAATGTTCAAAAGAGGATGATGTAGTGAATATGGAATGACCCGTCTAAATGGTCTGGAATGATAAGTGGAATGATTGTTGAAATGTTTAGGAATCGACTTGTTCATAACGGGTTAAATGATGTAAGTATATTGAAAGATATGGTATGTGGCGATTCATTACAAGTGAGTCGGAAAGTGGTATGTTGGATGTTTCCGAATGGAAGTAATGGTGTTAGTAAAGTAATATGTCATGTTAATGGGTCGAATAATGTTAGGTAATTAAAGGGTTTGAATTGTTATGTATTACAAACTAACAAACGTTTTGTTGTTATGAATGATAGGTAAATCCCATGCTTAATCGCGGCGCACCCGGACCGAACACGCACAATGTCGACTATTATGCGCTTCTGGTTCAAGATATCTTTTGAAATGGGTCAAAATCATTTTGTTAATGTAAATGTAAAATGTAACACCACGTAAAAACGTGTCCAATTATGTATAGACACGTGTCCTAAACTCTAACTATGTGAAAGATGGAGCTTGAAGGACTAAAGTTGACAAACAGTGAAACTATGTCTACAGAAGGACTAAAAGTGTCAGCATGCCAAACTTGAGCCTCTGAATGACCATACGTGATAAATATATTCTTAATCGAGTGATTGATTGGATGTAAGAAGTCGTTTGTGAAAATAATCGGAAGATTATAAAACTACAAGGGTTAAACGTGTCAACATGTCAATTCTGACCTCTGAGTGACCTTTTAACGAAACCGAGGCTTCGAAATATTCAAATATACTCTCAAGAATAAGTGGTATAAATTTCACGTGGTTTCGAGATCGTTAAGCATGTTTTCAAGACTTTGGGATATAAGTGTCAACTTGACGAAACTTGCTTTTAAAATGATATTTAACGAACCCAAGCCTAACAAAGTTAATTTATTCATCCTTGAGCCTCAAAAAACTGACTACAAGGGCCCTACATGTCAACAACGAGGTTAAAAAGGGTTAAAACGATCAGGGACTAAAGCTGCCAAGTTGCAAACTTGTTTTACCAGTTCAGCAGGTCCACGCGGCCCGCGTAAGCCCCCCCCCCCCCCCTATGGCTTACGCGGCCCGCCTCAGCATGCCCAAATCAGAAGTTGGCTGCCAGGTGCGGGTTTTGGCTATTCCACCGCCTTAGTCTAGTTTATATCGACCTAAGGAGCTATATGTCGGTTTATTTCATCAACTAGGATACCTAGGGTGATCCTATGATGCCCCATAACAGATGTAATTGATCCATGATCATGCAAAGTAGTATATAAGGACATTAGTTCTTGAGCTCCTATGCTCACTTGCAACCATTTTCCATTCTACAACTTCTGGAGCTAGCTAAGGACAAGGAGAAGATTATCAAGTGTAGAAAAGACAGCTAGGACCTTTAGTAAGCCTCTAATTACTTGTTTAGTCGTTTTAATTAGAATAATTACTCTAAAGTCAAACTTATCATAAATTAAGTTTGACTTTCGTTTTAATTACATATGGACCAGCCACTGATCAAATTGAAAGTGGTTGTGGGACCATATTAAGGTAGGTGACAAACCCCTAAAAAGGCACCTCCTAATTATCTTGTTTGGCAGGTCAATTGTCGGGTCAAAGTAGTTTGACAAAAGGTCAAACTGGACAGAATGTTAGAAAATGACTAAAATTAATAAATCAGAGGTTCTAAATTATATTTTAACATTCTAATGACTTGGTAATTAATATTAAAACATGTTTTATCAGTCCTAACCGGGCAATTAATAGTCTAAGGTTAGTTTATAACCGAAAGTCGCAAAAGCTTGACTTTTGTTTTGACTTTCAGTTCTGACCCATTCAAGCTTAATTCCGCCATGTTTTAAGCTTCCATAAGGACCACATTACTTAGTAGTATAACCCTCTGGAGTTATATTGCATGGGGCCTAATGGTTTGAATTATATGCACTTGATCATAATTATGCTTAAAAATGCCATAAACGCCCTTTTAACACACAACTGAGATTTTTAGCAATATGAATGGACTAACACCTGTACTACTGATATTTAGACATGTCCCGAAAATTTGACATCAGTTTGAGGTCTAGAATAGGAGTTATGCTCAATAGCGTAATTAAGAAGCTTTTTGTTATTTAAATGGCGTAATTAGCATAAAGCCTATCTAAACCCGATTTTTGATACCAAACTTTTTACCTACTGATGTAAAATAATATTTTGGGATTTTTGAAGATTTTTATTTATTTTTAGGCTGAGCATAACATAGGATTATAGCTTGAATTCGGTAATTGTCGGTTTTACCCTTTTTTTGCATAAAATGAGTTTTACATAACATTTTGATGTCAAACTTGTTGATACTAATTTTATATGATAAATAAAATATTTTGAACTTTATAAACTGATCAAAAACTCAGATTTCCTATTTTAACCCGAATATCCCTTAAAGCCGACTTTTAAGCATTTTTAGCACCTAGTATGGGTCAAAACTATTTTTAGCATATAAAACTTATTACCCACTGATGTTTTAAGATAATTTATATAATTAAACAGTAAGCCAAAGTTTTTATACTCAGAAGTCTATTTTGACCTTTAAAGCTTATGTGAAATTACCAAAATGCCCCTTCGGTGCATGGTTTGATTATATAAGATAAATTTCATAATTCTAAAGTAACCTACTGTTATAGCTTATAAAAATACGTATTTTTAATGATTAAATCAGACCTGTAACTCAGTTTAATATTTATACTCTTTTATGGGCATTAAAATTACCAAAATGCCCTTATGGGACTTAATTTGGTTTAAATTACTTTTTGGGTATATATGTTAACATCTTACTGATGTATTAACATACTTTGAGCATAATAACGATTAAGACCTGTATATAATTTATTTAGTTACCCGTTAAGCGTTTACGCGTTCGGATCGGCTTATGTGACTAGTTTACATAAAATAGTCGAAACGGGCTTAACCTTATCGATAAATTCTCAATGTCCAGAATGTGATTAGTCTATCCATATTATACAAGTATCCAAGATTGTCGGGTCTAAATCACATTCTATTCCGGTCTCCGCTTAATCGAGCGTTTAGAACCGTAAGGTTTCCTTCTAGCTAGCCGGTCTAAGTCTTTGACTAAATTAAAGACCCGTTAGCATCCTAATAGGTTAATAAACCTTCTATACAGATTAAATAGCATCCGGTAGAAGGTACCTTCAAAAAGCTTTAGGATTTTACTGCTAGCATCAGGTAAATACTTTTAACTTATTTTCCCTATAGGGGCTTGGGATATGGTATTATAATAATACCACTTGGTCGGGTATGAAATCATTTAATCGGATTGTGATTAATAAATTTACATAACCCGTTTTAATCTATCTTGTTTGATAACATAAGCATTGGGGGTTAATTCGACCATGTCCTGGATATCCTCGGCTCATTTCGTTTGAAAATGGCCACGACCTATACACGGGGTGTAGGCATACACCTGACAGATGCAAATGCTAAAATGTAAACCCACACGTTGGGGATAACTCCTTTGTGGGTTCTATAAGTGGTGAGTCCCCAATTGTAAGACAAACATATAAATCTGTATACAAGATTATACTTAAATAATTGTCCCAAGTTATAAAGGATTTGTGCCATGTGCATTTAAATTAATTTTCATAAATGTTTTCCAAAGAGTCAGTTAATTGTATTTACCTGTGTAAACTGACGTATTTTTCTTAAAGACTGATTTGACAGGTACCTCTCGTAATAGGCTGGAGCTATTAGGTGTCATAAGAGGATCTTGCAAATCCATAGATACCTGACGTCTGTTATTTTGTTTCTTTGTATTTTTATGATCCGCCTGTGGATCTTATTACATTCCAGTCTGTATTTTCTTTCACTTGAACACTCAGACATTATGGTTTGTAATAGTTTATTCACCAAGCCTTCCGCTGTGCTATTATATTGTGTGTATTGAATGTGATGATATCAACTACGTCACGATACTCCCCGCAGGGCCAACTAGTAATATGTGGATATATTGGGGTGTGACAGGTTGGTATCAGAGTCAACATTGAGTGAATTAAACACTAACCTTTTGTGTTTAATCTCAATGACACAATAAGCACATTCCTTAGACTCTCGAGTCTAGGCAAATGACCTAGGATTTTACTCTTAACTTTCTTTTTTTTTATTGTTTATATTATATTTACTTGTTTTGACAGGTTACCACTTGGAAGAATGCCACCACGAGTGAGAGAAAAGGCAAAGGACAAATGCGTGGAGGACCGTCTGGTCACGCGGGACCCTCCCACCAACGTACACCATCCGATTCTCTCTCTGGCTCCGACTCAAGGGATAATTGGAGCCATAGCTTCGAACCAGCAAGACATTCTGTTTCACTTGGATCCTCACCATCTGACCCTCCTTATTTTGGGGTGCCCATTCCTATTGAACCCTAACATTCTCATCATTCATAGGGATCACATCACTCAAACCAATCACACCACTCCTTTGACTCCCACCCTTTTCATCACTCGGATTCTACCTACTCTCCAACTCAGTTTAACCCCAATGCGTACGTCAACGACTTTCTGGGTTTCAACCCACTAGGAACTGAGGATCATTTTTCTCAGGAGATGGAGATGGACGACGACCCGGACCCTAAGCTGCAAACTGGAACACTGGGCCACCCCATTAGCATATCGAGTGGTTCACCTTATCAGGGATCACCGTACCGAGGGCCTGATTCGTATGCTGAGAGAATGGCTCAGTATGATTGGTTCTTTACCCCTTCATACCATAACTCTCCTGTCCAACCTCCTTTGGTTGACCCACAGCTTCAAGCCGTTACCCCACCACCTTTACCAGTTGAGGAACCACCTCAACAGCCTCCCGAGCAACCAAGGCGAAGGAGAAATGCTAGAATGTCTGTACGTGGGGGACCACGGTTTGCATCTCCTCATGGCTCAAGTTCATACCCTCCTATTCCAGAGGACCCTCAGTTGGGTGGACCCTGACACACGGTGCCGGAAGTCAACCTTCCACCAGTTTCACATGCACCACTACAGCCGCCGTTGGGTTTTGACAACCCGATCCCGACCTACCCAGGATCATCTGGGTATAATCCGTCTGGATACCCATCTGATTATGGAAACCATGATCCCTACCTTACAGCTGCTCAGTACAATGCACTTTATCCTTCTTCTTACCCTCCAGTTTACCCAACTGGATATTCGGTTCAGGGATACCAATACCCACCATACCAGCAACCTCCTCCTCACCATCAGGAACAAACTCAAGAAATTTTACAGAGGTTAGACCGGGTTGAACATGAAGCCCATGAAACTAAGAAGAAGCACAATGGTTTTGTCAAAGGTCTTATGAACCTTCTTAAGGGCAAGAAGAAGTAGGAAATTGTTGTTTCATGTTGTATTGTTTTTCAATAAGTCCCTGCGAGGACATTATTTTATTTTCATGTACCAAGTCCCTGCGTGGACGAACTTTCTGTTTCAGTAGCCCCTGCATGGGCAGTTTGTGTTGTTCTAAGTCCCATTTAGGGCAAGGTTGTACTCGTTTCGTAGTTTAATGAAGTTATTTTGTTTTTAAATATGTAATTTATTACATCATGCTACTTCACTTCAAATTTTATTTGATCTGCCAATAAATTTCTTAGAGGTATAACCTAGCCAAAATATTAAATGGCTATGATGGTATAACCTTTTTAAGACAATAAATCCCTGTTAACATCTGAAAACATGTTAACAATCCCGAATTGTGCGGTACGAGAAACCACACAATCTTCCTAATGTACTTGGACTTTTCCAAGCCACTATTTTTAGCCTATATGATCAACATGAATCATGGCTAATAAACATCAATATGATGTATACACCACAACATCCATTAGAGATGTATGCTTATAAGCAAAGGTGTAATAATGAAAATGAAGGTTTTAAATTTATAGGCTTCTTGTCAAAAGGGCGATGAACTTTGTTCGACCCCTAAAGAAAACAATGATTTTAATCGTCCTTGTGACAAGGCATTGTGTGCCATCTAAATGTCCTTTAAGATGAGCTTTGTACAATATGAATATGTCTTCATGACATTGACAGTGTGATTTATATTCCTCTGTCTGATAAAAATATAAAGAATTATATCTCTTTGATTATTATTATTTTCTTAAAATGGTCTATATGGTTTAATAATACCATGACCATCTAATCATCAATATGATGATTTATTGAATAATTTAAATATATCATTACTGTTTGATATAGTACTCGAAAATGGCTGGATCTGATGAGGCAAATAGCCACCCTCGAGGAGAAAACAATAATGAAGCAAGAGTAAATCTTACAAATGCTGAACTGCAAGCAATGATTGATACTGCAGTTGCCCAAGCAGTAGATAAGATATTTAAGGAACCGAGCAATGTTCGGTCCAGAAGTCATTCACAATCCCATTCTCAACCTAATACTCATAGGAAAAGTGAGTCTCAGCACTCATCTAATCAGGGCAGTGAGCCCAAGAGGCAGATCATCCTTGAACCAACTCCCAGGTACACCAAGGGTTGTACCTACAAGTATTTTGTCTCCTGTAAACCAAGAGATTTTACGGGAGAAAAGGGAGCGATTGATTGTATGAAATGGTTGGACGAGATGGAGACTGTGATAGACATCAGCGGATGTGCTAAGGAGGATATAGTAAAGTTTGTGTCTCAGTCCTTTAAGGGCAATGCCCTCACTTGGTGGAAAGCATTAGTGCAAGCCACCGGGAAGGTTCCTTTGTACAATCTATCATGGAACAAGTTTGTTGATTTGGTTAAGGAAACCTATTGTCCTCAGCATGAAGTCGAGAGGATAGAGACTGATTTCCTCACATTAGTGATGAAGGATCTGGATTGTAGATCCTATGTGACTAGCTTCAATTCAATGTCAAGGCTTGTGCCATACTTGGTCACTCCTGAACCTAAAAGCATTGCGCGTTTCATTGGTGGTTTGGCTCCCGAAGTAAAAGGGAATGTTAAGGCTTCTAAGCCAACCACTTATAGATCTGCTGTGGATCTATCTTTGTCCCTCACTCTTGATGTTGTGAGGAGTAGGGTAAAGAAAACCACTGATGATGGGAAGAGGAAGAGAAAGGAAGACAAGTCTCCTCAGTCAAACAAGAGAAGCAAGGGGAACTTTGGTTCAAAGAAAGGGCAATCAAGTGATAAACCCGGGTGCAAGACCTGCAATAAAAGGCACTTTGGAAAGTGCAACCAGGACCCACAAGCTAAACCATGTGGGATCTGCAAAAAGAAAGGGCACAAGTCTGTTGAGTGCCAAAATATCAAGGATGCAACCTGCTATGGTTGCAATGAAAAGGGGCACATTAAAACCAATTGCCCCAAGAATACAAAGAAGCCTGAAGAGGCAAAGAAGAACAACACAAGAGTTTTCTAGATGAATGCGAGGGAAGCAGTGAATGACGATAACGTCATAACAGATACCTTCCTCATCAATAATAATTATGCTAGAGTCTTATTTGATTCCGGTGCTGATAACTCTTTTGTAGACCATAAGTTCTGTAAGTTATTGAATCTGCCTATTAAGACTCTAGACATAAAATATGAGGTAGAACTTGCTGATGGTACCTTAGAAACAGCTTCAACTCTTCTTGATGGATGCTCTATATCCATTAAGAATCATTCTATTCCGTTGTCTCTCTTGCCAATGAAACTGGCTGGGTTTGATATAGTTTTAGGCATGGATTGGTTGTCGCATAACCAAGCCCAAATTGCCTGCGACAAAAAGCTAGTTATTATCAAAACCTCTTCTGGTGAATCTATCACTATTCAAGAAGATACACAATATGGATCGCCTGGCAACGTGTCTATTCTCAAAGTATCGCAGTGTTTGAAGAATGGATGTGTCATTTACATGGCACAAGTGACTGTGAATGATCTGAAGCCTAAAATTGAAGATATTCCAATCATCTCTGAATATCCTAATGTTTTTCCTGATGAATTACCTGGATTACCTCCTGAGAGGCAAGTAGAGTTCAGGATAGACATTCTCCCAGGATCAGCACCTATAGCACGAGTTCCTTATCGTCTAGCACCTACAGAAATGAAAGAGCTCAGAACTCAATTGGACGACTTACTGGATAAAGGTTTCATTCAACCCAGCTCTTCGCCTTGGGGAGCTCCAATACTGTTTGTGAAAAAGGACGGATCAATGCGCTTATGCATTAATTATCGTAAATTGAATAAGGTAACGATCAAAAATCATTATCCTTTACCCAGGATCAATGATTTATTTGATCAGCTCCAGGGGGCGAACTATTTCTCAAAGATTGATTTGAGATCTGGGTATCATCAACTCAAGGTTAGGACTGAAGATGTGCCCAAGACGGCATTCAGAACGAGATATGGACACTTTGAGTTTTTAGTGATGCCTTTTGGGCTCACTAATGCACCAGCAGCATTCGTGGATCTCATGAATAGGGTCTGCAAGCCATACTTAGATAAATTTGTCATCGTTTTCATCGATGACATACTTATCTACTCTCGTAATCAAGCTGATCATGAGAAGCACCTTCGATGCATCTTAGATTACTTCAACAAGAGAAACTGTATGCCAAGTTCTCTAAATGTGAATTCTGGCTTCGTGAAGTCCAATTTCTTGAACACATTGTTAGTGAGCGTGGTATCCAAGTAGATCCCGCTAAGGTAGAAGCCGTGATGAATTGGGAAGCACCAAAGACTCCAACTGAAATTCGTAGCTTTCTGGGTTTAGCTGGATATTATAGAAGATTCATTGAGAACTTCTCGAGGATAGCTGCACCATTAACTTCTCTGACCGCAAGAATGTAAAATTTGATTGGGGTCCCAAGCAACAAGAATCTTTTGAGATTCTTAAGCAAAAGTTGAGCAATGCTCCAGTGTTAACCTTACCCGAAGGGATTGAAGAGTTTGTCGTATATTGTGATGCTTCACACACCGGCATGGGGTGTGTACTTATGCAGCGTGGCAAGGTGATTGCCTATGCATCAAGACAACTGAAGGTGCATGAAAAGAATTACACCACCCATGATTTGGAATTAGGTGCCGTTGTATTCGCACTTAAGTTATGGAGACATTATTTAAATGGAACTAAATGTGTGATCTACTCGGATTACAAAAGTCTCCAACATTTGTTCAATCAAAAAGAGCTCAATATGAGACAACGCCGTTGGATGGAAACTCTAAATGACTATGATTGCGAGATACGCTACCATCCAGGTAAAGTGAACGTAGTCGCTGATGCTCCAAGCCGAAAGGAAAGAGTTAAACCAATCAGGATCAATGCCAAGAGCATTGAGTTGAAGAATAGTCTGAATGAAAGACTATTAGCTGCACAGAAAGATGCGGTTTTGGAAGTTAATTTTTCAAATGAAAAGTTGGGTAAAACTGCTAAGCAGTTAGCGCCTGGGAAGGATGGAATCCTCAGAATAAATGGAGAAATTTGGGTTCCTATTCATGGAGGACTTCGAGATGTAATCCTCCAGGAAGCTCACAACTCCAAATACTCAGTTCACCATGGAGGTGACAAGATGTATCAGGATTTGAAGGCTAATTATTGGTGGATAGGTTTGAAGAAATCTATTGCCACACATGTAGCTAAGTGCCTGACTTGTGCTCAGATTAAAGCTGAACATCAAAAGCCATCAGGTCTTCTACAACAGCCGGAACTTCCCACATGGAAGTGGGAAATGGTAACCATGGATTTCATAACCAAGTTACCTAAAACAAGGCATGGAAATGACACCATATGGGTCATAGTTGATAGACTGACAAAGTCAGCACATTTCCTGCCCATCAAGGAGACTCATAGCTCCGACAAATTAGCCCAGTTGTACGTAGATAAGATTGTAGCTCTTCATGGCGTACCGGTATCTATTATCTCAGATAGAGATACCAGATACACCTCACATTTTTTGAAAAGTTTTCAACAATCTTTGGGCACGCGTTTGAATTTTAGTACTGCTTACCACCCTCAGACTGATGGACAGAGTGAGCGTACAATTCAAACTTTGGAAGACATGCTTCGTGCATGTGTTTTTGATTTAGGTGGTAGTTGGGATGACCACCTGCCATTGATCGAGTTCTCCTATAATAATAGCTACCATACTAGCATTCAGGCTGCGCCTTTTGAGGCATTATATGGAAGGAAATGCAGAACGCTTGTCTGTTGGGCAGAAGTAGGAGAAGCTCAGTTATCAGGACCTGACATAGTCCTTGAAACGACGGACAAGATTGTCCAGATTCATGATCGCCTGAAAGCTACCAGGGATAGACAGAAAAGTTATGCTGACAAGAGGTGAAAACCTCTAAAGTTTGAGGTTGGCGATAAAGTCTTACTAAAAGTATCACCCTGGAAAGGTGTGATGCGTTTTGGTAAGAAGGGAAAATTAAGCCCTAGGTATATAGGACCATTCGAGATTATCGAATGTGTCGGCAGTGTAGCATATAAGCTAAACTTACCTGAGGAGCTAAGTGGAATTCATAATGTGTTCCACATCTATAATCTCAAGAAGTGTCTAGCTGATGAATCGCTAGCTATGTCTCATAAAGACGTACAAATTGATAAAAGCCTGAGGTTTGTTGAAAGACCTTTATCGATTGAGGATCGTCAGGTTAAAAAGCTCCGAAGAAAGCATGTACCTATAGAAAAGGTCAAATGGGATGCCCGTAGAGGTCCCGAATATACGTGGGAAGTCGAGTCCACTATGAGACAGAAATACCCTCACTTGTTCCAGTAAATCTCGGGGTCGAGATTTCTTTTAAGGGGGTGTGGATGTAACACCACGTAAAAACGTGTCCAATTATGTATAGACACGTGCCATAAACTCTAACTATGTGAAAGATTGAGCTTGAAGGACTAAAGTTGACAAACAGTGAAACTATGTCTACAGAAGGACTAAAAGTGTCAGCATGCCAAACTTGAGCCTCTGAATGACCATGCATGATAAATATATTCTTAATCGAGTGATTGATTGGATGTAAGAAGCCGTTTGTGAAAATAATCGGAAGATTATAAAACTTCAAGGGTTAAACATGTCAACATGTCAATTCTGACCTCTGAGTGACCTTTTAACGAAACCGAGGCTTTGAAATATTCAAATATACTCTCAAGAATAAGTGTTATTAATTTCACGTGGTTTCGAGATCGTTAAGCATGTTTTCAAGACTTTGGGCTATAAGTGTCAACTTGACGAAACTTGCTTTTATAATGATATTTAACGAACCCAAGCCTAACAAAGTTAATTTATTCATCCTTGAGCCTCAACAAACTGACTACAAGGGCCCTACATGTCAACAACGAGGTTAAAAAGGGTTAAAACGATCAGGGACTAAAGCTGCCAAGTTGCAAACTTGTTTTACCAGTTCAGCAGGTCCACACGGCCCGCGTAAGCCCCCCCCCCCCCTATGGCTTACGCGGCCTGCCTCAGCATGCCCAGATCAGAAGTTGGCTGCCAGGTGCGGGTTTTGGCTATTCCACCGCCTTAGTTTAGTTTATATCGACCTAAGGAGCTATATGTCGGTTTATTTCATCAACTAGGACACCTGGGGTGATCCTATGATGCCCCATAACAGATGTAATTGATCCATGATCATGCAAAGTAGTATATAAGGACATTAGTTCTTGAGCTCCTATGCTCACTTGCAACCATTTTCCATTCTACAACTTCTGGAGCTAGCTAAGAACAAGGAGATGATTATCAAGTGTAGAAAAGACAGCTAGGACCTTTAGTAAGCCTCTAATTACTTGTTTAGTCGTTTTAATTACATATGGACCAGCCACTGATCAAATTGAAAGTGGTTATGGGACCATATTAAGGTAGGTGACTAACCCCTAAAAAGGCACCTCCTAATTATCTCGTTTGGCTGGTCAATTGTCGGGTCAAAGTAGTTTGACAAAAAGTCAAACTGGACAGAATGTTTGAAAATGACTAAAATTAATAAATCAGAGGTTCTAAATTATATTTTAACATTCTAATGACTTGGTAATTAATATTAAAACATGTTTTATCAGTCCTAACCCGGCAATTAATAGTCTAAGGTCAGTTTATAAGCGAAAGTCGCAAAAGCTTGACTTTTGCTTTGACTTTCAGTTCTGACCCGTTCAAGCTTAATTCTCCCATGTTTTAAGCTTCCATAAGGACCACATTACTTAGTAGTATAACCCTCTGGAGTTATATTGCATGGGGCCTAATGGTTTGAATTATATGCACTTGATCATAATTATGCTTAAAAATGCCATAAACGCCCTTTTGACACACAACTGAGATTTTTAGCAATATGAATGGACTAACACCTGTACTACTGATATTTAGACATGTCCCAAAAATTTGACATCAGTTTGAGGTCTAGAATGGGAGTTATGCTCAATAGCGTAATTAAGAAGCTTTTTGTTATTTAAATGGCGTAATTAGCATAAAGCCTATCTAAACCCGATTTTTTATACCAAACTTTTTACCTACTGATGTAAAATAATATTTTGGGATTTTTGAAGATTTTTATTTATTTTTAGGCTGAGTATAACATAGGATTATAGCTTGAATTCGGTAATTGTCGGTTTTACCCTTTTTATGCATAAAATGAGTTTTACATAACATTTTGACGTCAAACTTGTTGATACTAATTTTATATGATAAATAAAATATTTTGAACTTTATAAACTGATCAGAAACTCAAATTTCCTATTTTAACCCGAATATCCCTTAAAGCCGACTTTTAAGCATTTTTAGCACCTAGTATGGGTCAAAACTATTTTTAGCATATAAAACTTATTACCCACTGATGTTTTAAGATAATTTATATAATTAAATAGTAAGCCAAAGTTTTTATACTCAGAAGTCGATTTTGACCTTTAAAGCTTATGTGAAATTACCAAAATGCCCCTTCGGTGCATGGTTTGATTATATAAGATAAATTTCATAATTCTAAAGTAACCTACTGTTATAACTTATAAAAATACATATTTTTAATGATTAAATCAGACCTATAACTCAGTTTAATATTTAAACTCTTCTATGGGCATTAAAATTACCAAAATGCCCTTATGGGACTTAATTTGGTTTAAATTACTTTTTGGGCATATATGTTAACATCTTACTGATGTATTAACATACTTTGAGCATAATAACGATTAAGACCTGTATATAATTTATTTGGTTACCCGTTACGCGTTTACGAGTTCGGATTGGCTTATGTGACTAGTTTATTTAAAATAGTCGAAACGGGCTTAACCTTATCGATAAATTCTCAATTTCAAGAATGTGATTAGTCTATCCATATTATACAAGTATCCAAGATTGTCGGGTCTAAATCACATTCTATTCCGGTCTCCGCTTAATCGAGCGTTTAGAACTGTAAGGTTTCCTTCTAGCTAGCCGGTCTAAGTCTTTGACTAAATTAAAGACCCGTTAGCATCCTAATAGGTTAATAAACCTTCTATACAGATTAAATAGCTTCTGGTAAAAGGTGCCTTCAAAAAGCTTTAGGATTTTACTGCTAGCATCAGGTAAATACTTTTAACTTATTTTCCCTATACGGGCTTGGGATATGGTATTATAATAATACCACTTGGTTGGGTATGAAATCATTTAATCGGATTGTGATTAATAAATTTACATAACCCGTTTTAATCTGTCTTGTTTGATAACATAAGCATTGGGGGTTAATTCGACCATGTCCTGGATATCCTCGGCTCATTTCGTTTGAAAATGGCCACGACCTATGCACGGGGTGTAGGCATACACCTGACAGATGCAAATGCTAAAATATAAACCCATACATTGGGGATAACTCCTTTGTGGGTTCTATAAGTGGTGAGTCGGTTTATCATGACCGGCTTCCAACCGGCCCCAATTGTAAGACAAACATATAAATCTGTATACAAGATTATACTTAAATAATTGTCCCAAGTTATAAAGGATTTGTGCCATGTGCATTTAAATTAATTTTCATAAATGTTTTCCAAAGAGTCAGTTAATTGTATTTACCAGTGTAAACTGACGTATTTTTCTTAAAGACTGATTTGACAGGTACCTCTCGTAATAGGCTGGAGCTATTAGGTGTCATAAGAGGATCTTGAAAATCCATATATACCTGAAGTCTGCTGTTTTGTTTCTTTGTATTTTTATGATCCGCCTGTGGATCTTATTACATTCCAGTCTGTATATTCCTTCACTCGAACACTCAGACATTATGGTTTGTAATAGTTTATTCACCAAGCCTTCTGCTGTGCTATTATATTGTGTGTATTAACTATGATGATATCAACTACGTCACGATACTCCCCGCCGGGCCCACCGGTAATATGTGGAAATATTGGGGTGTGACATAAAACCAGTATTTAGGATGATCGTAGTAGTTTGAAGTTTAAACTTTATTTTGGATACTTTGGATAGAATGTTTTGGTAAAATGTGTATGGTCTTAATTTTAGCATCCTTTGAAAAGTGTCGTAGAATGTATTTTGAATGATTTTGTTAAAAAGCAGGAAATCGTTTACTTTACGAATGGGTCATGTCAAAATTTTTCAGAAATTTGTATGAAGTTTATGTTAATTGTCAAAAGTGAAAAAGTGGGCGTTCCAAGTTGGTATCAGAGCGGAAGTTTGAGGGATTCAAGTATTTGAGTCAAATGCTTGAACTCAAACTGAAAGCTCGTATGAAGGTGTGTTCGTTCCGAAGCGCTTCGCAAGTAAGTAAATTGTAAAATTTATTATGTTATAGTTAGAAATAGAATGTGATTTATAGGTTATTTTTTCTTAAACCGAGTAATACGGCTAACGAATATGCTAAACGGGTCCGCAATTAAATTACGGACGCGTAGGAAAAAGAATCGGGCAAAACAGACTTGTAGAACTTGAGATATGATGTTTTTAAGAGTTAAGTTTGAGAATTCACGGAGCTGGGCATCAACAGCAGCAAGAAAACGAACCTTCTGTCCAAATGAGTTGCTCGCACCGCACCGCGCCACGCCGAAGCCCCGTGTCCATCGTGTAGCGCGACGTTGCTGGCATCGCGCGACGCATGGGTGGCTTGGCCCTCACGCCACGCGAGCGTCCCCTGCTCCGAAAATTTTTTGTTTCGACGATCTTGAATGCGGGACTTGTTCCAATTGATTTTAAAGACCATATGAACAATATTTAAGGCAAAATTGATAATCAAATGATGAAGGAAAGGTACATGTGAATGATGGAAAGGAAAGTTTGTTATGAATAAAGGATTCGGTCGATATGATACGATACGATCGTCAATGACGATAAGGCATGAAGTATGAATGATTAATGGAACGTGTTATGATAAAATGATGTTAAAACGTGATGATGGGAAGTATGAAATGAAACCTAATGAATATAATGAATGTTTTATGTAGATGGCTGATGCGGTAAATGTAAACGATGATGATGAAGCACGCCGAAATGAAATGAGAGCAATGATTGTAGAAGAAGTAGAGAAAGTGATTGAAGCTAGTAATTCCCGACTAGCTCAAGAGGTGGAAGGTCAAGTATTGGGAGTAGTCGATACTCTAGTAACGACCAAGGTGGAAGAACTAAAGGAGATGATTAGTGAACTACAAACAAAGAAAAGTACTCGAAGGTGCACGTACAAGAAATTCATGGCATGTAACCCTTTGCCGTACAAAGGGGAAATTATCCCGATAGCTTGTCAAAGATGGATTTCAAGCACCGAGGCAGTGTTTGTAAGAAGTAGATGTGAAGTGGAGGATCAAGTGATGTTTGCTACGGGCCTCCTACAACTCCAAGCAAAGGATTGGTGGGACGTACATTCGAAGGAATTGGGGGATGACAAGGTACAAACGTTAACATGGCAAGAGTTCAAGGAGCCATTTCTGAAATATCATAGCCCACAATCCACACTTGATAAGATTCAAGAAGACTTCCTACGTCTTCGACAAAAGTATGAAACGATTGACGAAATAACGAATAAGTTCCTCGAGAAGGTGAAATTTTGTGGGGAGATAGTGGGGACTGAGAGGTTGAGAATTATACGTTATCATGCTATGTTAAAGGCTGAATATCGGGAGTTCGTAAATCCCTCCAAGTGTGCAACATTGAATGAATTAATCGACTGGGCAAGAGATATGGAGATTGAGTTAAGAAGGCAGGTGGAACGAGGAGAGAAAAGGGTGGCCGAGAAGCCTACCAACACCAGCCCATCGAAAAAGGCAAGATTCCAGAATCAGATCAAGAAAGGGAGGACAGGTAGTGGAATCCCGACTTGCAAGACGTGCGGGAAGCATCATTTGGGCGAATGTTTGTTGGGGAAGAAAGGGTGCTACAAATGTGGGCAAGAGGGGCATCCGTATTATAAGTGCCCCAAAAATTCAAAGACGTGCTATAATTGTCATCAAGAAGGGCACGTTAGAGCAGAATGTCCGAAACTCCAATCAGGGGCAAGGAAAGATGGAAGGAAGGACGAGTCTTCCAAGGCTCGTGGGAGGATGTTCCAGTTAACTGCGGATGAAGCTAAGACTAGCCCGGATGTTGTTTCAGGTACATTTTTGGTAAATTCTATGCCTATGAATGTTTTATTTGACTCTGGGGCTAGTAGATCGTTCGTTTCTAATGAATTGTTAGTCCATCCATCGTTTAAGCTTGAAAAGTTGTTAGTACCCTTAGAAGTGGAAGTTGCTGATAGTAAAAGCTATTTGTTACATGATATCTGTAGAAACTGTAAGATTTTAATTGAAGATGAGGAATTTAGTATAGATCTTGTCCCGATGTACATGGGTGAATTTAAAGTAGTTGTAGGAATGGATTGGCTAGCCCAAAACCACGCTGAAATTCAATGCGAGAAGAAAGTCATTCATGTAGTAACCCCGGGGGAGGGGGGGGAAACGGGTAAGTGTTCAAGGGGATAGGGTCAACAAGTCGAAATTGTGTTCTTTAATCAAAGCCGTCAAATATGTGAGGAACGGGGGTAAAGCGTATCTATCCTATGTAATTGACACCAACCGAGGTGACCCAAAGCTTGAAGATGTGAACGTAGTGAACGAATATCCGGATGTGTTTCCGGAAGATTTACCGGGGCTTCCACCTGAACGAGAAGTAGAATTCAAAATAGAGCTTAACCCGGGTGCAAAACCGGTAGCTAAAGCTCCTTATCGGTTGGCTCCAACCGAAATGAAAGAATTGATGACGTAACTTCAAGAGTTGCTCGATAAGGGTTTTATTAAACCAAGTGTTTCACCATGGGGAGCGCCTGTATTATTCGTGAAGAAGAAAGATGGTTTGATGCGAATGTCCATCGACTATCGAGAGTTGAACAAGTTAACGGTGAAGAATCGTTACCCGTTGCCCAGAATCAATGACTTATTTGACCAGCTACAAGGGGCAAGTTGGTTTTCGAAAATCGATCTGCGGTCGGGTTATCACCAACTGCGTGTACGAGAAGAAGATGTGCCGAAGACTGCATTTCGAACGCGGTATGGACATTACGAGTTCTTACTAATGTCCTTCGGCTTAACAAACGCGCCAGCTGCATTTATGGATCTAATGAATCGGGTGTGCCGGCCTATGCTTGATAAGTATGTAATCGTTTTTATTAGTGTACTCCCGAAGTGAAGCAGAGCATGCTTCACACTTACGTGATGTGCTGGAGACGCTCGGCAAGGAAAGGTTTTAACATCCCATATTCTCATATGACCTAAAAGTATAATGGTAGTGATGTTTTAAATGGAAAATATATAGAATTATGTCAAAAAAATAAAAGTTAGTAAAAGAATGATGGTTAAGTTAAAAGGTAAATGACTAAAGTGAATGGGGATTAAAAGATGAGGGACTAGATATGTAAATATGGTATTAAAACATGACAAAAAAAAAATAAACCAGACTAGTCTGGTGTGTGTGTGTGTGCGATCGTGAGGATCCAGGGGGAGAACTCCTTCCCTCTCAAACCCCTAAATCACAAAATCCCATCAATTGAAAGCCAGATTATTGAAGAATCGAATGCATGAACTAAGAATCCTGATTATCTAAGTGTTCTTGATCTCAAGTAAGTGAAAATTTGTGATTTGATGATGTTTGATTATGTGGGTTTTGTGTAATTCGTGAATGTAATGCAAAATTCAGTATGATTAATGGTTGCTATGAAGGTCTAGACATCAATAGATGCTAAATTTCGAATATAAGCATGATTAGGGCAAAACCCACTTGCATGTCAAGTAATGTTTAACAATTGTGAAGTTTTATATGTTAATTTGATTGTTGATTGTTGAAATTGTTATGAATAATTGATTTGGAACCATTTGTTCATAGTCAAAATAGTAAGTTATGGATTAGGGTAATGATTATTGTTATGAAAGATTATGATTAACCATTGATGAGATAGGATGGACATGCTATAACTATTTGTATATAATGCCTTATAGATAGTATGCCCACCATGTGTTTGATGAAATGTCTAAATGAATTTAGATATGATTTTGTATGAAAATTCACTAAATTGATGAGGTGTAATCATAGCGGGAATGTATGTAAATTGTAAATATCGTATTGGATAATAAAGAATGTGAAAGTAATGGGAGCTAAGTGAATAAAGTTATGGTGTTCAGGAAATAAGAAGGAAGAAGGAGCGAGTCACTCCAAAGCACAAGGAGGTCAGGATCACGGTAAGTTCATATGAACTTTATGTACTCTATTTGTAGACTCATGATTAATAATATTTGGTACTATGAGTTTAATGTAAATTTCCATTATGAATCATGATTGATTAGATGCTATGAGTTTATAATGAGAAATGTTCAAAAGAGGATGATGTAGTGAATATGGAATGACCCGTCTAAATGGTTTGGAATGATAAGTGGAATGATTGTTGAAATGTTTAGGAATCGACTTGTCCATAACGGGTTAAATGATGTAAGTATATTGAAAGATATGGTATGTAGCGATTCATTACAAGTGAGTCGGAAAGCGGTATGTTTGATGTTTCCGAATGGAAGTAATGGTGTTAGTAAAGTAATATGTCATGTTAATGGGTCGAATAATTGTTAGGTAATTAAAGGGTTTGAATTGTTATTTATTACAAACTAACAAACGTTTTATTGTTATGAATGATAGGTAAATCCCATGCTTAATCGCGGCACACCCGGACCGAACACACACAATGTCGACTATTATGCGCTTCCGGTTCAAGATAACTTTTGAAATGGGTCAAAATCATTTTGTTAATGTAAATGTAAAACCAGTATTTAGGATGATCGTAGTAGTTTGAAGTTTAAACTTTATTTTGGATACTTTGGATAGAATGTTTTGGTAAAATGTGTATGGTCTTAATTTTAGCATCCTTTGAAAAGTGTGGTAGAATGTATTTTGAATGATTTTGTTAAAAAGCAGGAAATCGTTTACTTTACGAATGGGTCATGTCAAAAATTTTCAGAAATTTGTATGAAGTTTATGTTAATTGTCAAAAGTGAAAAAGTGGGCGTTCCACAACTCTCTTTGTAACCTTAGATCGGACATTTAGAAACATTTTTCTGGCCAAAAGCGGTTTTCTGGCGACCAGGGACTAACGCCGTTAAGGTTCTGTTAGTCAGGGTCCATTGGTGGCCAATATGTCAATAGTTGGAACTGTCAGTTGTTATTTTTGATGCTGGGACTGTTGGCGGCCAATGACGAATAGTTTGGATTATTAAAATCCAATATTCCATTTATTGATGACAATTAGTGAAAAGGATTCGAAGTGTTATGCGAGAAAACAATGTGGGCTAAAGCTGCGATTTTTAAAATTTTGAGACCATAACTGTAAGAGCATTCACAATGGATTTCTTAAATTTTCGTGAGTGAGTTAGTTATGTTATAAAGAATGGTTGTGAGTGGTTTTGAGTGAAGGAGAGATAAAATATTACTATTTATATATAAATATATGGGAACACTGTTCACCCTTATAATTTTTTTAAGAGTAAATTGCCAAAATCGTCCCTGAGGTTTGGGCATTTTTGCAATTTTCATCCAAAACAATTTTTTTATACAATATAGTCTTCACTTTTGGTATTTTTTGCCATTTTCATCTAAACATCTAATTTGCTTTATTTTTTCTATCAAACATTTGGATGAAAATGACAAAAAATCTCAAATCTAATGGATGGTTTTGGCAAAAAAAAAAGTCAGACGTTTGGATGAAAATGACAAAAAATCTCAAATCTAATGGTTGATTTTCGCAAAAAAAAAAAAAAAAAAAAAAAAAAAAAAAAAAGTTAGACGTTTTGATGAAAATGACAAAAAATCCCAAAAGTAAAGAACTATATGGTACAAAAAAATTGTTTTGGATGAAAATGACAAAATACCCAAACCTCAGAGACGATTTTAGCAATTTACTCTTTTTTTAATATTTTTGAAAGTGCTTGTAAGTGGAGGAGAGAGAAAATGTAATGATAAAAGTATAAAAAAATATTATTTAATTAAAAAGAAAAGAGAAAAATAGTTATTTTTTTAGTATAATTATTTTATTTTTATATAAACTGATGAATTGAGGGCCGTTCAATAGATAACCTGATTTAAGTACATACAAAAGCGTGGAATTTACACATGCGTGTCTTCTCTTTAAATGTAGTACAAAAAATATTATGTAATCAATAATCCTATTTGCTTTCCAATTTTCATTATATCTGACAAACACAAACACTGTATCATATACATTATATTATTTTCTTGTGATGCATTGAATGTGAAGCTATATTACAAGTTAGAGTGTGAAATTCAGATACAATACTAAAACGTTAGATAAACTTAACATTAATTTGGGTTTGAGTTTAGCATCAAAATGGATGCGTTAGTTTCGAGACATACCCATTGCATGTAGCTAAATGCATCTATGATCTATCTCGGATCAATAAAATGGATTCACGGGTTAAATCATTTATTATTACATTTTTTTTTTAAATTCAAAATAGCTTACTATGGATGATCTAAGTGAGCTCGAGCTAAAACAATGATAAAACATCCGAGTTCAAACTCCGGCTTGGATATTAGTTTATCAAGCTAACAATAAACTCTTAAAGTGTAGGGGCACCTTTTTATTAACCTGGAATACCCTCGGTACCACCCGATTAAAAGTTGTCACTTCATTTGAATTCAAAAGTACCTACAAGTACCCTTAAAGGAAGGGGTTGCCCCTCTGTCTACCCAAAACTACGCTTGCATTTTTTTTAATATAAATAATGTTCAAAATCCACAAATTATGCGGCTTCAAGTGCGGCTTTGTGAACCCGATTTTGAACCCCATTCACTTACCCATGCCAGTTGCGGGGTATTCCCGCCCAACCGTCTACTACCCGAGAGCTTTACCCTCAAGCACCCCCTCCACCCTTATAGTTTTGTTCTTCCTTGACTCCTTGGAATCAGCAAGATAATACACAGAAGCAAGGGAATAGCTTTGTGGGGGCAGGAGGAGGCGGTCGACCCACCGAACTTTTCGCTCGTTAGTGTAGAGTATGTAGTTTTCGTATATAAATTCTTGGGTATTGAAGAGGTATGGTCCCAATTCTTTGCCTACATGGCAAGGACCACACCACTTTTTCATCCAACATAGCAACAGCAAGCGAATCCAGAAGCTTCTAGAAGCTTCTGGAAGACGCCAAGGTGGCACCAAATATGCTCCCTCCGACAGAAAGAACAACGCGTGTCACCAGTCATCAAGCGTCATGTAGGCCTGCAGCAAATCCAGGAGCAGACCGACAGCAGCAGTACGATGTTTCTAGCATGGACGAATATAGGCGCGCCACGTGTACCACCACCCTGACCACAGCAAAGGGGACCAAAAGGATATTCCCCTTGGTCGGACAGCTGGCGCCCTATAGCAGCTGGCAAGGCTGCTCCACCCTCTTTCACCCTCCGGCTATAAATAGGACCCTTCATCATTCAGGTTAATTCTATTCGATTCTCCACTCTCTCACACTCAACACACACTGTTTTCTTTCTCGGAACAGTACTTATTCTCACGCCGGAACCCGGTTAAGAGGGAAACCCCCATATTCCCCTCTTAACGAGCTAACGGTGTTGCTGTTTTGCAGGACCTTAGTCATTTGGCGAGTGAAAGAAGGAGATTGAACCCACAAGAGAGACAATCCAGCTAGTTGACCATCGGTGTTAACCAGTGTTTCATCATTGGCGCCATCCACAATTTTCACAAACCATCTTCATCTCCTCTTTCTTCGAAAAACTCTCTAAAATGACTGAACCAACCTCTTCTCCTCAAATGGATGGAGAAGTCTCTTCCTTTGAACTCATCACGGACACTGCGCGCATCCAAAGAGTCCAGGGGAACGAGACCATCCAAGAAGGGCGAGTGAATAACGATTTTCCTGATATCTTTGGAAGTGCATCCAGAATGGTTAGCCAAACCACAAACGGAACCACTTTCCAACCCCCACCCAAGGTCATCAACCAAACCACAAATGGAGCCACTTTCCAACCTCCACCTGGGGTAGTTCACCAAACACCTCCAACAGTTCAAACACCAAACCATGGAGCTGGCCCCTCAGCCCCATCGGACCAAACACAATTGAACTTTTCTGCACTTTTAGGGCTACCCAAGGGAAAAACTCTGGCTTCCTGGTATGCCGAACAAATGGCGTCTCTAAATCTTGTCTATACACAACTTAGCGCACAACAAGCCCTGCTCCAAGCACAAGCTAACCAATCCGCTTTTGTTACTCCACCGCAAAGGATTCTGAGCACTCACATCCCTCAGCAGGCCAATGCGTGGAACTTAAATCCTGAAAAAGCACCTATGCCAAACATCAAAAGGCAAAGCGCGCACGACACGCGCGATACTTATGGCGAAACAGAGAGCAATTATGTGCAATACTCCCCTCAACAAAGGAAACCAGTGCAAAGTCGTTTAGGCCCGCGCAATATAAATGACGAATGGGATAGCTATAACGAAGAAGATGACCCAACATATAAGAAAGAGAGCACGGTGTTCAGCAGATTACCACCTGAACACGAGGCGTACAAACCCCACAAGCGCGCGGGGTACAATCCAAAAGCAGAACATGATTACTCATTGAGCTATCGCCCAGATGGCATGGCCGAAAACTTAAAGTTCATCAGAGTGATTGCGACAGCCGATATCAACAAGACAAAATTGCCACACAATGTAGGCTAATACAACGGCTTAACGGATCCCGACGACCACCTCCAAGTCTTCAATGGCGCAGGAGTAACAGGTTGTTGGAACTTACCAACTTGGTGTCATCTTTTTGCATAAACCTTTGTCGGCGCAGTGCGCGTCTGGTTTGACAGCCTGCCAGCAGGAAGAATTAAGTCGTGGATTGATTTTCGAGACAAGTTCCTCGCGCACTTCTCTCAACAGCGCAGGCACACTAGAGATCCAGCCGATTGTCTGAACATATGGAGGAAAGATCACGAAAGCGTAGAAGATTTCATCACCAGGTATAACAGAGAATGCCTGGAAATCAGAGATGTAGGCGAGAAGATGATGCGTGCGCACTTTATAAGAGCAGTAAAGTGTGATGACCTAATCAAACGACTGAAAGGAAGAGATGGAGGCCCCAAAGATTGGGAAACCTTCATCGAGGCAGCAAAAACAATCGCGCGCACTGACAAACAATTGACCGGTGATGACAACCGTCAATACACTTACAACCACAATGATCGGTGCAACAAGAAAGGCAAAGGCCAATCATGGAAAACGTCTGGTTACAGGGAAAGAAGCCCAGTAAGAGAAGATGCGCGCAACACAATCAACCAGATCGCCCATCGCAAAGAGGTCAAAAGGGAAAATAGAGAAAAACAGTGGACGCCCCTAACAAAGACCCCTTCCGAGGTCTTGTCAACCGAGAACCACCAGTTTAAACCACCTCTACAGATGAGAAACAAAAGGGGCCAAGACCCAAATCTTTTCGGCGAATTCCACAAAGACACCGGTCACCTCACCGATGACTGTTTCAGCCTGAAGCAAGAGATAGAAAGAGCCCTGAGAGATGGGAGACTGACTCATCTGGTGAAAGGCGGAAAGCGCGATCACCGTCAAATTCAGCGAAGGGAAGAAGGGCCAGACAACAAGAAACTCCGAAAATTAGAAACTCACATGGTTCAAGGGGGTCCACGAAAAAACTATAACAAGCGTACACAAGACGACTCTTGGCGCGAAAGACAAGTTGTTTTTCCCATAGTGAGAGGAGGTCCAAGAGAAAGAAGGCCCATAGTCATATCCGGTGTAATCGATCACTACCAAACCGACTACATTTTCATTGATCCAGGGAGCACCGCAGATATCATATACGAACAATGCTTCAATCAATTTGACCAAGAGGACAAAGCGCACTTGGAACCAGTAGATTACCCATTAACTAGTTTCTGCAACGAAGCCGTTTTTCCTCTCGGCCAGATATCATTTCCGGTGCTACTCTCAGACGAAAGAAATTCAAGAACGGAGGAACTGCAAAAGTAATACACACATGAGGAAACGGCGATGAATACCAAAAATAAACAAACAACGAATATTACCAGAGGCACTGCATGAGCAAGTAACCACTTGCAGTCAGCAGCAGTTTCTTCAACCAAGATCTCAGAGGCCTTGTTTTCAGCAATTTTTTCCTCAACAAACTTCTCCAGCTTGGCTATGCGTTCGACATACTCTCTCTCTCTCTCTCTCTCTCTCTCTTTTGGTGCGCAGCGCGCTCTTCTTCAGCCTCGTCACTAATTTTCTTCTTTTCTCCCGAAAACCTCACAGTCGCTTCACGCTGCGCTTGCAACTCCTTATTGGTACGTTCACAAGCGATCTCCCAATCCTTCTGCTTGTTGCAGTTAACCTGTTTCTCTTGTGCAAGTTTTTGCTCACCATCAGACACCCTCCATTACAAGCCTTTCCTCTCGGCATTGAACTTCTCCCTCTCTTCAGCAAATGCTTTCTTCGCATTTTCAAATTCAAGAGTCTCCTCCCCCATCATCTGCCACTCCCGGACAATCTCTTGGGAGGTGGCAAAAAAGTTGACCCCATAATGGATATGATCATCCAAGAGATCCATCCGGTCGCGCCTTTTTTGGAACATTCTCTCAGCAGGGGGGAGGGAAAGAGAAAAGAACTCACGACAATTAGCAAGATCACTCATCCGGGAGCCTTGACTCAATTTCCACCGAGGAGCATGCGGCAGATCATCACATGCTGGGTTATGGGTATCCCAGGACCCAGCTTGGATATTTTCAAACTCAGGACTCCGGGGTACCCCCGAAGTAGCACCACTAGAACCCAGTGGACGTCTGGTATAGATGGTCTGGTGAGGTGTAGCTTCACTAGACTCTGCCTCGGTATCAACACCCTTGCCTCGACCTGCACCACCAGCACCACCTGCACCACTAGCACCACCTGCATCACCAACACCACCTTCTCTGACTTGTTCAACTTCCACATGAACTTGTTTCTCCTTCTCACCCAGATCTTCAAGGGGGGGGGGGACAGACCAAAAGTCCTAGAAGGTGGAGAGGTAGGAGGAGTAATCTTTGAAATGTCAGTCTTAAGAGAAGCTTTCCCTGACTTCACACCTGGCACCAGACAACCATGATAGTCAAAAACAAGAACGAAAGCCAAATAATAAGACTTACAAGTGCAAAGTCTTTACCTTGAGGAGCAGAAGCAACATATATCATCTCCAAAAGATTACCATGCTTCGCACTAAAAACACCCATGTCAATCTCAGACTCCGAGGGTGCAGGAGGAGTTTCCTTCTGAAGTTTAGATTTCTTGGCAGCAAGGGCAGCAGCAGCTTGTTCGTCAAGCTCTCTCTTCTTGTCTTCAAGAGTTTTTCTCTTCTTCATAATCTCGGTCAAAGTTTCATCATCCTCAGGGTCACGTTCGGTACGTTTGCTCCCTGCGCCTAAACCAGATAGCGTATCAGAAACGACAACATAATCCAGGAAAGGAAGAGTAGAAGGGCGCTTACGAGGAGTTTCAGTAACATTCTCCTCAGCTTTCTTCCCCTTCTCCTCAGACTTGTCCATCTTCTTCTTCTTTCTGGTTTCTAACTGCTCAGCAGTTTCCACCGGGGGATCAACATCAACATCAACGGGCTCATTCACGGGCTCGTTCACAGCCCCTTGCGCTGGACCTGCACGAGGGAAATGAGGGATTAGGCCTTCATGTGATCTGTCAGAACCCTCACTCGAGAGAACAATAACTTCCTCTCGAGTAGGATCAACAGTGTCATCATGCTCATCACCATCATCTTCACCTAAGACAGTATTGGCATAAACAGCAAAGCTATCGTCGGTGGGATGCAAGAAATGGCCACGGATTTGGTCCAACCACACAGGTTTATCCCCAGTAATCACCGCTTCAACCATGGCACCGGCAGCCTTTGGATCAAGAACATTCAACAAACTATATCCAACTGTAAAAAGAAAGAACATAAGGAAGGGCGTAATGAAGTCAAAAATGAACGAAAACATAAATAAACAACATCAATACCTTTCCCATCATAGCCATAAACAGGGACACCCTTAGGGTTCTTCGGGACCCACAACATGCTCACCAAGGCCCTCTCCTCAATCAGACAAATAGAGGTGGCTTTCCGTGTCAACGTCTTATACCACTCTTGCTCAGCAAAATTTATAGTCACATCTATCCGGGGAATCCCTTCACTCTCTGCCCGGTAATACATGTCCACCGGAATAACCCCACGGCGAATATAGAAGAACTTCTGTTTCCAACCGTGAAGGCTTTTTGGTGGGTTGGAACTACAAGGGATAACACCACCGGTCCGGGAGTTGAAGGAGTAAAACTCACCGGTGTAACTCACGTTGTAAAAAACGTTAAACATCTCAAAGGTTGGCTCAATGCGGTTGGCCCTGCATATAAACTCGAAATGTGTGAGACGAGGAAGCCCCAAGGCATTGATTTGAGAAATATGCAGCCCATAATTCGTCAACACTTCAGCAATAAACTTGGTCTCAGGGAGACGGAAGTTACCCTCCCGGAAGAAAGCGGCGTACAATGCTATATACCCTGGGGGAGCGTCCAAAGCAGTAGACCTCGGGGTAGGGAATTGAGCACCCCATTCAGGAAGAAAACCCATGTCTCTAACCAAGTTCTGGAATTCTTCTTCTTTCTAACCTATCGCCGCTCGGTCAGGACCCGGAGGATTCCTACCCTTGTACTTTCTCTTCTTAGTCGAGGGATTGGCTCCAGAAGACATAGTGTAAGAAGATGAAAAGAGGAGATAGGGATGAACTTGGAAGAGGGAGACAAGTAGAAAAAATTTGAGAGAAAAAGAGAGTTCAAATTTTGAAAAGTGAAGAAATGGGAAACCGCCATATATTTATACCCATCGCATTTAATGCGATGGGTAGTGGGCCGTCAGAAACACAGATGGAGAGCCAACAGGGAAATGACACGTCATAGGGAAGAGAAACCGTCACCTCTTTTTTCAAAAAAGCAGGCGACGCACAACTGACGACGTAGGAAAAAGCAACTGACACCACTGAAAAGGCGACTGTTCACCTCCTACAAGACAGGGACATCAGACAGTCACATCAGTTGTCTTCATTCCAAGAAAGGAAACTTCTTTCAGAAGGAAGTACCATCACGCCACGCGCCATGCACCCAGTTGGCTCAACTTTGTAAAGTTACCAACACGCCATGCGCCACGCGTCCAGTTGGCTCAACTTTGTAAAGTTACCAACACACCATGCGCCACGCGTCCAGTTGGCTCAAGTTTACAAAATCCCCATTCGTACGCCATGCGCCACGCAACCACTTGGCTCATTTTTGCAGAATCACCATTGTACGGCATGCGCCATGCGACCACTTGGCTCAACCGCGCAAAGTAGCAAACATGCATTTCAAGAAGGCCAACAACCACTACCCTTATAAGTCCAGAATCCCTCCTAGACGATCAACTCAACTAGAAGGCACACTGGACTGGGGGGACTTGAAGAGGTATGGTCCCAATTCTTTGCCTACATGGCAAGGACCACACCACTTTTTCATCCAACATGGCGCCTACATCAGCAAGCGAATCCAGAAGCTTCTAGAAGCTTCTGGAAGACGCCAAGGTGGCACCAAATATGCTCCCTCCGACAGAAAGGACAACACGTGTCACCAGTCATCAAGCGCCATGTAGGCCTGCAGTAAATCCAGGAGCAGACCGACAGCAACATACGATGTTTCCAGCATGGACGAATATAGGCGCGCCACGTGTACCACCACACTGACCACAGCAGAGGGGACCAAGAGGATATTCCCCTTGGTCGGACAGCTGGCGCCCTATAGCAGCTGGCAAGGCTGCTCCACCCCCTTTCACCCTCCGGCTATAAATAGGATCCTTCATCATTCAGGTTGATTATATTCGATTCTCCACTCTCTCACACTCAACACACACTGTTTTCTTCCTCGGAACAGTACTTATTCTCATGTCGGAGCCTGGTTAAGAGGGAAACCCCCATATTCCCCTCTTAACGAGCTAACGGTGTTGCTGTTTTGCAGGACCTTAGTCATTTGGCGAGTGAAAGAAGGAGATTGAACCCACAAGAGAGACAATCCAGCTAGTTGACCATCGGAGTTAACTAGTGTTTCATCAGTTATATACGTTTTTGACCCCCCGATTTTATAGTAATTTTGGTATATACGTTTTCGATCCATCGGTCGGAAATATCAAGCTTCGCCACCGCACATAAGCAAACAAGTAGAACAGAACTTACCTAAATGCACACAACTTTTTAAGGGAACCGAATCACTGCATGTTCAATAACACCCACAACCACCGGCAGAAGAACACAAAATCTGTACTTGCAGCAGTCACTGTACCTCTGAGTTTAAAAACCACCCAATTGTCTGCGAATATGCAGCAAGATTCGTATAGATGATCCACATACTCAGATGGATTTTTAATTCATGAAGAACAAGCATCTCTATGATCTGAATGAGCAACATGCATGCATATATACATGCATGTATATGCTTGATTATTAAAATAATGTAAATGACGAATATGTGGTCCGAATATCACTGAATTCATTTCATCTCTAATGAATAAGTGTTGGATTCACCACCCTTACAGTTATTATTTAAATCGAAAGATATTTATATTGGAAGCACAAACCATCTATGAAATATATATAGTAAATATTGAAAACCCAAGTTGCAAGCAAATATATGTAATTATTATTTGTATAATTACAAATTTACCTAATTCTAAAACTAGTTTTTTTTACGGTTTTAACTTCTATGTTTTAGAAATTTTGTTCAAGATTTCAAATAAATCCAAACATCAAACAAATTAAACTAGCAAAGTCCACATTAAACGAATAACATTGATCTTGTGATTAACATAAAAGAATAACATGCATCAACTTAACAGAGTACACATACAGCAGTAATAAGCATGATAAAAAAACCTAACTTTATTTTATTCCAACTTATACAATAGAAATAAAAGATCTTGCAAAAAAAAATTTATCATTAATCTAACCTAAATATTAAATCAGCAAGCATATAAAAGTCTTCCCATAATGCTTGAAAGTTCAAATGCTTCAAATGGCTTTTTAAATCATAAAAGTTTTCTTGTGGCATCTGTTACCCGAATGGAAGTGATTCTGCCCACAAATAACATATTTCAGAGGTCCAAACTTCTTATGAAGTTTGTTTCTGCTGCAACCGAACACAAAAAATATGTCCTTATATATCCGATCGACTCCAAATAACTCAGTTTTCGATAACGGCACAACAGTTTTGAATATACAGATAATAGAACAACCCCGGTGTTAATTCTGCCATAGGATTCATGCCTCCCTTAATCCAAAACATCATATTTTGGTTAAATAAACTCCAGAATCGCCGATGCCCCTTAACTTCTCTACTAAATGAGTTGTTATTCTTTATTATTAATGATGGAACAGGTTAGTTTTATCGATTTTAATGCAGTTATGCTGTCGAATTTTAGTAAAAAAATATAATGTATCTTTTAATGTAGGGTAAAATTCAACACGAGTTAGCTAGAGCGTTGAGAGATGTGGATGATACATCACCAGTTAATGAACTCGGGGTACTCAAAAGTTCCTTAGGTCATAGCAATGGGCACGTACGCGGTGTTGATCGTGTTGTTAAAAATGTCACCCATGAAATATCGAGCTCATACCCCCCGCCACGACAACGACAACAATTGGAAGAAATACAACAAATGCGACAAGAAATACAAGAAATGCGACAACAACAACAACAACTACAACAAGTGCAAGTGCAACCATTCTCAAACCAAGCAATAATGGAACTACAACAACAACAACATGTGTTTCAAATGCAACAAATGGAAACACAATTTCAATGCTGACTTAATGAATTGAAACGAAAAATGGGTCAAGTTGACGAAGATGATGAAGATGATGATTAAGAATTGGATATTTGCATTAAACTTTTAATTTGAACTTTGTACTCGATAACTAATGTTTATTTTGAAGCTTGAACTTGATAACTATGACAAATATTTTGTATTTTGAATCTTTAGTATGATATGTAATTTTGAAATTTCATGCTTGAATAATAATTGTAAAAAAAATGCATTAAAAATAATAATCTGTAGGGATGACATATTCTCCCTATAGAAAAAAACTGAAAAAATGATTTTGAACTTGGTGGAACCACATATCGTCTCTATACGTTTAAAGCAAATTTTTTTATTTTAACTCTATAGGGACGACTTTTTGTCTCTAAAAGTTTAAACCAATTTTTATTTATTTTAACTCTATAGGGACGACTTTTGGTCTCTAAACGTTTAAACCAATTTTTTTTTTTATTTTAACTCTATAGAGACGACTTTTGGTATCTAAAAGTTGATCTATGGGGACAATACCAATAGGGACCACCTTAACAACCTGTAGGGACGGGCCTATAGGAACAAAAGATGTGGATACCATATGTCGTCCCTATAGGTTTAAAAGACCTATAGGGACGATATGTCGTCCCTAAAAGTTAAAAAATTTGGTTTCCATAGATGTTTTTCCTTGTTGTGTGACCTACACAACTAACAAATACGTGTTTGAAATAAAAAATAGAGTTAAATGCCATATGTGTTGTTTTAATGATGCACGTTGCACTTCACATCATGATCACGATCCACTTGAGAGCGTATTTATTTGTTGCTACTAATGCGGGTTACTGCTGCTCGATTACTATTGACGAACACTAGTTGAAAAGTCTAGAAATTTCATTTAGAGGCTTTAATACAATATATAATCAATTGTGACTCATCATTAAAGCGATTACCGTCATTAGAATAATTAACATAACTAAACTCTTACAATTTCGTACAATCAAATGATTAATTGGTTTCATTTTGATTAAAGTATAAAACTTAGGTCTCTATCATTGTTGAATAGAAAAATCTCATTTAGAATCGTAAGCACATCGGCACCCTCGGTAATCTGCAAGTAATTACTGACAAATATGTGGTTGTCGATGATATTTTTTGATGAAAGTCTCTTTCCTTTGTTTAGGCATTCTGTAGATAATCATTGACAGAATACTGACATATATTTATGGGTATTTTTTCCCTAGAATTTGTGGTTCCGTCATCGGTCTGTCAGTAATTACCGCTAGATATTGATCGTCGAAGATATTTGATGTGCTCTCAAACTAAAATGTTTTTCATATACAGTTAACGGGCTTATATTGCAAATTCTATAAGATTATGGTACTTATTCATTTATATTGTGGATTTTTTATTTAGATGGTGTTCGTGAAGAGTTTGGATGAAATCCTGAAGGAACTAAGCAAAATAATGCAACAGAGAGGAATCTAGACTTCAACAGGGAGGAATCTAGACTTTAAATAGCCATATCTGGTTATAGTATATCGGGTTGGATTTAGGCTCGAGAAGTTGAGGCATGTTCATTATTGGGTGAGGTGGAGTGAACAGTTTTGGTTTGGGTTATGGTTGGGTCTAAGGATTGTTGGTTTGAGTTTGGGTTGAAAGTGTATTAGGTAGTGTGGGTTAGGCCGAAAGAGGATGCTGGTGGGCCAAGATGTGTGGAGTGGAGTGGTGTGGGCTGGATGATGGATAGGAACAACAATAGATAGGAGGTTTAAAGGATGTTTAAGTCGAGGGTTTCCTAGGTGAGGTGAGTGTGGATTGGTTGGGCCGAGATAAGGAGGTGGGCTTTGATGGTTCAGATAGAGTGTAATCGAAATTTGAGAACACGAGTTTGGTGTCATCAATTTGGTGTCAGCAAGCAGTTGGATCTAGGCATCGATAACCTTTGTATCTTGGACTATCTCCAATGAAGATACTTGAGATACTTCTTGGTAGAAGTTTATGTTTTGTGTAATCCCAAAGATACGGGAATACGCAACACCCAAAAACCTAAAAATTTGCATAGGGATGTGGATGGTTAAAAACGACTTCAAATAGGGATTTGTTGTCAAGGAGAGATGTGGGAAGCCGATTTATGATACAAGTGGCCGAGGTGAATGCATCGAGCCATAGACTGGCTGGAGCATATGCATTGAACATCATAGCTAACGACGTTTTAGTAACATGACGATGTTTACGTTCAGCTCGTCCACTTTGTTGGCGTGTATGGGGACAAGATAGCCTATGGTGAATGCCATGTTGGTGAAAAAATTGTTGCACTTGATGTTTGTAAACTTTGTTCCACCATTGTTTTGAAACACTTTAATGGCACGAGAAAATTGGTTTTGGACAAATTTTAAGATAACCACAAGTGTATTAAAAATTGGATTTGGCTTTTAATGGATAGAACCAAGTAAATCTTGAAAAATCATCCACGAATATCACATAATAACATACCCATCGGTTGACATAATAGGAGTGGGTCCCCAAAGACCACAATGAATAAAATTAAGGATATGTGATGCTCGTTTAGTGTTGTCAATGAATGATAAACGATGTGCTTTTGATAATTGACAACATGAACATAAGCCTGGTTTGGGTAATAAAGAAGTGAGCAAACCATGTCCAAGTTTATTCAAAATAGAAATGGTATCAACTGAGACATGTCCTAAATGATTATGCCATTTATCAAAAGATACATGAAGATGAGAGTCGGATAGAGCAGCAACAAGATACTTGTGACCTTGCGAGAGGACAGAGAAACCATTTTCACATGTTCCTCTAGCAATGATCTCCGTGGTTTTTCGGTCAAGGATATGGAAAAATTGTTAGAGAATAATACATCAATTGGTGAATCGTTTATTAATCTACTAATATATAGTAGATTATGTGTAAGATTTGGGACAACAGGTACGTTTTTTAGGGAATAGTATTTTAAAGTGTGGTTTTACCAATTGCAGAGACTCGTAAAGATTGTCCAATACCAAAAGTTATACGATCGTTACCCATATTCGGATGAGACTGCTCTAGACCATTTAAGGAACAAAGCATGTAAGTGGTGGCTCTCGTGTCAGCCGTTCAATCTGCGATGTTGCATTGGGCTTGAAAAGCTTGGGCAAGGTGTGCATAAATTGGAGTTGACACAACCCGTTGGGCATAACCAGCGAGATCCGGACATGCTGAGGCATAATGGCCTTCTTTTCTTCATAGCTGGTAGTGGGGTAGACGCATATTGGTACCAGAACGACCCTTGCTAGAGGAAGAGCCTAAAAAACATGATGATTGTTCACGAGCAGATTTGTTGGTGGAATTAAATCGAGTAGACTGAGCCGAAAATGCATCATGTGGACTTTGGTTTCCATGCAAATTTTGGAGGAAGATTTCTTGGTTCTCTGCATATGGGAGTAGATCTCGGAAAAAATGAACGGGTTGCACAATGTATTGCGCCATGGGGAAGTTTTCATAGGCGGGTCCAAGACCACATAAAAACCAGTGACGTTTATCTTCTTGAATAACGGGGTGACCAATGGTTGTTAACTGGTCACACATGGATTTGAATTTTCGACCATAATCCGACATAGTAGACGAGCTCTTTTAAAGCTGAAGAAGGGAGCCTCGTAGAGTATGCACTCGTTCAAGGGAATGATGACTATAGGCATTTTCAAGTACCTTCCAAATCTGATGTGTAGAAGAATGTCCAACTGTTTCAGCCATAGCTTCCTCGATGAGAGAAGAATGGAGTAGCAAGACAACCCGCTGATCTGTTGTTTTCTATTCTGAATATTTCAAATTTGGAGTAGTTTTAGCATCAATGGTTATGGTTTCAGACGGGGCGGTGGAGGAGCCATCAATATGGCTGACCAAGTCGAGGTAGGAGAGAATAGGAATAACCTAATGTATCCAAGTGAGGTAATTGGAGGGTGAAAGCTTTATGTTAATTAGGAGGTAGAGTGTGTGAAGGGGAAGATTAGAGGGATCAGTTGGAGCAGTAGTCATGAAGACGAAGTGGTGAATATAGGGGCGGCAAAAAGAGGATGAAGGGTTTAAGAAAGAATCGTATGAAAGGTTAATACCATGTGAGAATATTTGTGTTGTTTTTCTCATTAACAATCAATCAATTATATATACAACAATATGAGCACTAATCTAGAGATAAAAACTCTTTACATCTATAATATATTATAATGCATAAGGGAGAGACATTTTAAGATACCCAAAAAATAAGAACTTTTTTCCACTTAATTTATATAGAGTGAATTTCAAGGATTGTCCTTTATCTCTATACCCATTTTCAGACGTTGTCCTTTATGTTCAAAATTGACGAGTTTTGTCCTTTATGTTTTCATATCATACACGTTTTGTCCTTTAGGCCTAACCTAGTTAGTTTTTCCGTTAAATTTGGTCATGCGCTTTGCACATGAGGGCATTTTTGTCAATTCAAAGGTTGCAGAAGCTTTGAGCTGTAAATCTGCCATTGAACTTACCTTTGAATTGACAAAAATGACCTCATGTGCAAAGCACATGACCAAATTTAACTGAAAAAACTAACTGGGTTAGGCCTAAAGGACAAAACGTGTATGATATGAAAACATAAAGGACAAAACTCGTCAACTTTGAACATAAAGGACAGCGCCTGAAAATAGATATAAAGATAAAGGACAATCCTTGAAATTCACTCATTTATAAATACACCCCTAAAATGAGGGTAAATTGGTCTTTTAAACAATAATTATATTTTATCCCCCCATCTTATGACACTTAAATTCATGAGTTTTAACATAATGATAGGTAATTAGTTACACTTTTCCCCTTCCACAACAAACTTGTAATTCTTTTACATATTCTTGTCATATCTTATAAACTATAATGTTTTAAAAAAATCCAAAAGTACAGTGATGACCTACTCATTATAGTCAACGCTTCTATAATTGTCTTGGTCAGTATTGACATGTAGATTAAAAGGTACACGTAAATGATGCTTTCGTTGTCGCAACCCCCGACCCCACCCTGGGAGGGAGCTGTGAGCAGATACAAGTGGTACCGGTGTTTATTAAAATTATTGAAGTGGAGTTTTCATCAGGACCGATTGTCAGGAAAAATATCAGAGTTTTTAAAACACCGTAGTTTTCATTTCATAAACTATGGGGTGAAACCCATATTATATAAAGGATTTTCACAGGGATAAACCCTTGATTACAAAACACGTTTTATTCAGGTTACATAGCCACTTATTTAAGCTTGAGTGCCTCATAGCACTTTTCCTTCTCTTCACAATAAATCACCTTAAATGCATTTTAAAAATATTTTATCAGCGAAAAATACTGGTGAGTTCATTCAGATTTATAAAAAGATACAATGTTACAATTATCGCATTAAGGTTTTTTTACATTTATTTATATCTTATAATTACTCAAATCAATATTTGGCACTCGGTGGCTGTTCCTGTGACTGTTGTCATATCACTCATTGGCTAACCCGTTGTCCAATAGCGAAGATTATCAAGTAGTGTATACAAAACCCCATATACCGACATGTCACACCCCAACCGATGGCGGAAACATCGGGATGAGACGAAAACGAGATTGCAAGAAACTTCATAACACTAATTGTGACAGTATTTAAATAAACCAATTTCATTTCATAAATTACAAATTGTCAGACATTACATAAAATCCAAATACGACATGTTCAAACATAAAAACATCAAAACATATTAAACCTAACACGTCTAAATGTGTTTCTAGGTATCATCGCTACTTCATTTCATAGCAATCATCATCTTCAACTTGTAATATATTTAAAATAAAGTTCAATGCGAAAGCAAAGGCGAGTACACAAGTTTGATACGTACATAGCATAAAAGATAAGTTTAAACGATTCCTCATAGCAAGCATGTGATTCAAGATAAACATTAAAGTCGGCATGTGTCTAACATATCAAACCAATGATGAAACGCAATATGCTCATGACATAACCACAAGTCTACGGGCGGTGCGTTAATCCTATAGCACTATATATGTCACGGATAGGCTCGTACGAAGTTAATGATAAGTCTAACACAAGATGTCCTCAACCCAAGTTTAAAGTATCAAGCAATCACGTATACAAGCATGTTATAGGAATGTTTGTGCAATTAAGTAAAATGTTCATGTGTAAGTTTTGGTAAGTAAACATGTTACACCCCAAAAAGTGGTAAACGTAAAGAGGGGAATTCAAGTATACTCACATTGGTTACGTTGCGATTTCTTAAATTATCGCACAGGTAAAGATGGAGAATTTCAAGAGAACGAACGGGGAAACGATTACCCTATATTTCGAGATATATAACGAACTCATTAGAATTTATAGGTTAAATATAACCCCTAATGTTTTATCGTTTACAAAATAATTACATTTCGATATAGTTAGAGTTCTAATTAAATGTTTTTGGTATTATATAAAAAGATCTTGTTAAATAAAATCCCTCATATTTAAAGTTCTTTAAGTAGAGTAATTAGATTTTACAATTTATTATTATTTTATCGATAATCCTTAATTATGATTAAATGAATTAAGAAAACTAAATAAGGAAAAAAATTATCTATTTTATAATCTATTTTACATGTTTTTAAATAGAAAAACTTTTAATTAGATATCCAAAACTTGAGGGACTATAGTTGTAGAATTTCAAGACTTTCAACACATTTAGTCATCAAAGTCATCTCTTTCGTTTATTAAGATTGTTATTATTTTCAAGCATGTAGAGCATTGTTCCAATATTAAACCCATCGAACCAAACAAACACACAAAAATCACAATTCTGATGTAGTTTGTTTTCTTTATGAGGTTGTTCCATTTGTATAGTAATAAAAGAAAACACATCGATTTAAAGAATTATACCGAAAACGACAAACACTCACTGTTATGGTTCTTAATCATGATAGTTTTTATGATAAAAAGTGTGGTATAAACAGGAAAGGTATAATGGAGCGACTGAAAGATAGAATATACCGAAGACCAAGCGAATGAGCCTCTGGCGACGGTGTGAGTTCCGACGACGACTTCGTCTCTGATGGTTGCGGCGTCTTGTGGGTTCCTCCGGTGACTGCGTCTGAACTCCGACAAATGTCCGGCGGCGTGCTCGTGTCTCTGACACGATTTATGGATCAAGGTTTCGAACTTGGGTGGCTTTCTTCTCCAACGCGTTCCGTTGCAACTCGGACGCGAAAGCAAAAAAAATAAAAAGAAACGCGTAATCAGTTACAATTACGAAAAAAAATTATGAAGAGCTGAAAAAAGGAAACGCAAAATGGTGTTTAATTCCGAGAAGTCGGGAAGGGTTTGGTGTCTTCTTTTCGCGTTCACAGTTGGTTTAGGTGGCAATTGTGTCACACCCCGATATTTCCACGTATTACCGGTGGGCCCGGTGGGGAGTATCGTGACGTAGTTGATATCATTATAGTCAAACAACACAATTTTAAATGCACAGCGGAAGCAAAAGATAGATTTATTTCAACCGAATAAATTGTAATATTAAGTATCACAAAATAGTTGAAACAAATCCACTAGCGGATCAAATAAAAAGGAAACATAGTTCATCAGACTTTAAATGCATCCAAGCTTGCGAGACTCTTATTGATGCTAAGGAGAGGCCAGCCTATTTCGAGTAGTACCTACACTTAGCCTTTTGGGAAAATACGCCAGTTTACACTGGTAAATACAATTAACTGACTCATTTTAAAAAGGTTTAGAAAATTGATTTAAATGCACATGGCACAAAACATTTTATAACTTGGGATAATTATTTATATATAAACTTGTAAAAGAATTACATGTTCGTTATACGTTCAGTAGCCCGGATTGATGACGGGTTAAAGATTAATAGACACACCACATGATATAGTCCCGCGGCGGGTTATTCCCGAAACCAGCGGTTATACCTTATTATTTATATATGCACTAGCGGGTGTACGCCTACACCCACGTGCTAAGGTCGTGGCCATTTCTTGAATGATGCCAAGGATATCCGGGACATGGTCATTAACCCCCCAAAGGCTTTAAGAAAACAAAACAATTTAAACGGGACTTTTCAATAAATTAATCTTCATACAATTAAAAATTCAATGCCCGACCAAGCGGTATTTTATATACCGTACCCCAAGCCCGTATAGGGAAAATAAGTTAAAAGTATTTACCTTTGCAAGTAATAATCACAAACAGCAAATGCACGTAGCTTTTACCGGGTCTCCTAGTCTGGAACAAAGGTTTATAATAACCTATTAGATTCCTAACGGGTCTTTTATTAAGCCTAAACTTAGACCGGTTAGTTTTAAAGGAAGATACGGTTCAAACGCACGATTAAGCGAAGACCGGAATAGAATGTGGTTTTAGACCCGAAAAGTTTGAAGACTTGTATAATATGGGTAAACTAAACACATTCTGGATTTTGAGACAAAAATGATAAGGTTTGACCCGTTTCGGTCAATTTATGCAAACTAGTTACATAAACCGAACCGAACGCGCAAGAAGCGTAACGGGTAACCATATGAGTCATATACAGGTTTCCTAAGTTAATATGCCTTAAATATGTTGTGACAGCAGTAAGATATCTTCTATTATGCCCAAAATGGATTTAAACACAAACTATGCCCCGTAGGGGTATTTTGGTCATTTTAAAGGTTATAAAAGAGTTTAAATAATAATCTGAGTTACAGATCTGATATAAACAGTAAATATACTTAAATTAATAGGTTATATCAGTAAGGTATTATATATATGTGAAATTTACCATTTATAACTAAACTATGCACCTTAGGGGTATTTTGGTAATTTCACATAGGCTTAAAAGGTCAAAACTGGAAATCTGAGTTTAAAACTTTTGCTTACTGTTAATATATAAAAATTTGCTGAAAATATCAGTAGGCATCAAACCTTATATGTTTAAAATAGTTTTAATACATACTATGCGTTAAAAACGCTTAAAAAGGCAATTTTGAGCTATTTCTGGGTTTTTAAAGGAAAGTTGATATTTTTATTATTCCAGACGGCTCAAAATGTTTTATTTATCATATTAGATCAGTAGAAAAAGGTTTGGTATCAAAATAATTTGTAAAACTCATTTTATAGTCCAAAAGGGCAAAACCGGCAATTACCGAATCAAGCTTAGAACTCTATGTTATGCTCAGCCTAAAATTAAATAAAAATCTTCAAAAATCCCAAAATATTATTTTATATCAGTAGGTAAAAATTTGGTATTAAAAATTGGGTTTATATAGGCTATATGCTAATTACGCCGTTTAATTAATAAAAAGCTTTTCATTTACGCTAATGAGCATAACTCCTAATCTAGACCTCAAACTGATGTCAAATTTTAGGGACAACTTTATAAACTGATGTCCCTAGTGCATGAAATACCAGTGGGGGAGTCCCTAGTATAAGAAAACAAGGTTTTAAGTCGGTTAACAGGCCTGGACAGACACCTGCAGGTGTTTTCTGTCGCTGTACTGCTCACACGGGCCGCGTAAGCCCTTAAGATATCTTACGCGGGCCGCCTGGCTTCCCAGAACCAGCCAAACAAGTTTCAGCTAATTACATTTCAGTCCCTGGTCCTTTCTAACGTGGTTTTAAGCTTGTTTCTTGCACTTTTGGCCCTCTAACTTGACTTTTAAGGGATTCAAGACTTAACCAAACTTTGTTAAGTCCTCGGTTATCCTTGTGATCACCCGTAAGGCCCTAGAATTCAACGTTGACGCTTTTAACCCCTCATATACGAATTTTATCATAACTTTCTCATACGATAACGAAACTTGGTGAAATTTTTATCACATATTCTAGTGAGTATAATTTATCGTTACAAAGCTTCGGGTTTGGTAAAAGGTCACTCAGAGGTATACTTTAAACATGTTGACACATTTAACCCCTGTAGTTTGTAATCTTTCACTTTCTTTCACAATTAGCTTCGTATGATCCATGATTCATTCGTTTAAGGGTATAAACATCGTGTAGGGTTATTGCAAGATATATTTATCCATTGTTGACACTTTGAACCCTTATATTCACATACTTTCTCTGTTTGTCAACTTTAGTCCTTCATAAGTAATCTTCTACACGTTTACAGCTCGTGACACGTGTCGATACATTATTGGACATAATTTTTCGAGGTGTTACATCCTCACCCCCTTAAAATAAATCTTGACCTCGAGATTTACTGAAATAAATGAGGGTATTTTTCTTTCATAGTGGACTCTACCTCCCACGTGTACTCGGGACCTCTGCGGGCATCCCATTTAACCTTGACAATTGGCACATGCTTCCTTCGAAGCTTCTTGACCTGTCGATCCTCGATCGACAAAGGTTTTTCCACAAACTTCAGGCTCTCATCTATATGCACATCCGTATGTGGTATGACTAGCGATTCATCAGCTAGACATTTCTTCAGATTACAGATGTGAAACACATTATGGATTCCATTGAGCTCTTCAGGTAAGTTTAACTTATAAGCCACTGAGCCGACACATTCGATGATCTCGAATGGTCCTATGTACCTTGGGCTTAATTTGCCTTTCTTGCCAAAACGCATCACTCCCTTCCAGGGTGATACTTTAAGCAACACTTTGTCACCAACCTCGAACTTTAGAGGTTTACGCCTTAAGTCTGCGTAGCTTTTCTGCCTATCTCTGGCAGCTTTCAGGCGGTCACGAATTTGGAAAATCTTGTCCGTTGTTTCAAGGACTATATCAGGTCCTGATAACTGAGCTTCTCCTACTTCTGCCCAACAAATAGGCATCCTGCATTTCCTACCATATAATGCCTCAAAAGGCGCAGCCTGAATGCTTGTATGGTAGCTATTGTTATAGGAGAACTCGATCAATGGCAGGTGGTTATCCCAACTACCATCTAAGTCAATCACACATGCACGAAGCATGTCTTCCAAAGTTTGGATCGTACGCTCACTCTGCCCATCCGTCTGAGGATGGTAAGCTGTACTAAAGTTTAAGCGCGTGCCCAAAGATTGTTGGAAACTTTTCCAGAAATGTGATGTGTATCTAGTATCTCTGTCAGAGATAATAGACACTGGTACGCTATGCAGAGATACAATCTTATCTACGTACAATTGGGCTAACATGTCGGAGCTATAAGTCTCCTTAATGGGTAGGAAATGTGCTGACTTAGTCATTCTATCTACTATCACCCATATAGTATCATTTCCTTTCTTTTTCCTTGGCAACTTGGTGATGAAATCCATCGTCACCATCTCCCACTTCCAGGTGGGAAGTTCAGGCTGTTGTAGCAAACCTGACGGCTTCTGATGTTCAACTTTGACTTGAGCGCACGTCAAACATTTGGCTACATAGGTAGCTATAGACTTCTTCAAGCCTATCCACCAATAGTTCGCCTTCAGATCATGGTACATCTTGTCAGCTCCAGGATGAACGGAGTATTTAGAACTATGGGCTTCCTGGAGGATAACATCCCGAAGTCCTCCATAAACTGGAACCCATATTCATCCATTTAACCTTAGGATTCCGTCTTTGCCATAGGATAACTACTCTTCAGTTACTCCTAGCGTTTCATCAGGATAGTTAGCTTCTAGTACAGCTTCTTTCTGTGCAGCTAACAACCTTTCAATCAAACTATTCTTTAATTCAATGCTCTTGGCATTGATTCTTATGGGTTTCACTCTTTCCTTTCTACTTAAGGCATCGGCGACCACATTCGCCTTGCCTGGATGGTATCGGATTTCACAATCATAGTCATTTAGAGTTTCCATCCATTATTGCTGCCTCATGTCTAAGTCCTTCTGATTAAACAGATGTTGAAGGCTCTTGTGATCCGAATAGATCACGCACTTGGTTCCATATAAGTAATGTCTCCATAGTTTTAGTGCAAATACAACGGCACCCAACTCCAAGTCATGGGTGGTGTAATTCTTCTCATGCACTTTCAATTGTCGAGAAGCGTAGGCAATAACTTTGCCTTTCTGCATAAGCACACATCCCATACCTGTGTGCGATGCATCACAATAAACTACAAATTCATCAATTCCATCTGGAAACGTCAGTACTGGAGCGTTGCTCAACTTCTGCTTCAAAATATCGAAAGATTCTTGCTGCTTAGGCCCCCAGTCAAACTTGCTATTCTTTCGTGTTAGAAGAGTCAGGGGTGCTGCAATTCTTGAGAAGTTTTCAATAAATCGCCTGTAGTATCCTGCTAAACCTAGAAAGCTACGAATCTCAGTAGGCATCTTCGGCTCTTGCCAATTCATAACAGCTTCAACCTTAGCGGGATTTACTTGGATACCACGCTCACTGACAACATGTCCAAGGAATTGGACTTCGCGAAGCCAAAATTCACACTTTGAAAATTTGGCGTAAAGCTTCTCCTGCTGAAGTAGTTCCAGAATACATCGAAGATGCTTCTCATGGTCGGCCTGATTCTTTGAATAAATCAGAATGTCATCAATGAAGACAATAACAAATTTGTCCAAATATGGCTTGCAAACACGGTTCATGAGATCCATGAACGTTGCTGGTGCATTAGTGAGCCCAAAAGGCATCACTAGGAACTCGTAATGACCATAACGAGTCCTAAATGCAGTCTTGTGTACATCTTCATCTTTAACCTTCAGTTGATGGTAGCCTGATCTCAAGTCGATCTTGGAGAAGTAACTCTCCCCTTGCAATTGATCAAACAGATCGTCGATCCTGGGCTATGGATATCTATTCTTGATAGTGACCTTGTTATGCTCGCGGTAATCGATGCATAGACGCATCGACCCATCCTTCTTCTTCACAAACAGGATTGGTGCTCCCCATGGAGACGAGCTAGGTCTAATGAAACCTTTTGCCAACAATTCATCTAACTGGGTCCTCAACTCTTTCATCTCTGTTGGTGCCAACCTATAAGGTGCCCTTGCAATAGGTGCTGCTCTTGGAATAATGTCAATTCTGAATTCTACTTGCCTATCTGGTGGCAAACCAGGTAGTTCTTCCGGGAAAACTTCTGGGTATTTAGAAATGACGGGAATATCTTCAATCTTAGGCTTCTGCTCATCAATAGTTACCTGTGCCATATAAATGACACAACCCTTATTCAAACACCTAGATGCCTTGAGCATAGACACTTGCTCAGGCAGTCCATACTGGGTATCTCCCTGAATGGTAAGTGGCTCACCAGACGGAGTCTTGATCACCACTTGCTTCTTGTTGCAAACAATCTGGGCCTGGTTATGAGATAACCAGTCCATGCCTATAACTATATCAAAACCGACTAACTTCAAAGGAAGTAAGGACAATGGAAAAGAGTGGTTCCTAATGGATATGAAATATCCATCTAACACGGTTGATGCGGTTTCTATGGTGCCATCGGCTAACTCAACCTCATATTTTATGCTTAGGGTTCTAACAGGTAGGTTTAACAACTTACAAAACTTATCATCAACAAATGACTTATCTGCTCCAGAATCAAAAAACACCCTTGCATAAACATCATTAATAAGGAAGGTACCTGTTATGACATTATCATTCTGGATTGCCTCTTGTGCGTTCATCTAGAAGACCCTAGCATTGGTCTTTTTCAACTTCTTCAGCCTTCTTTGCAAACTTTGGGCAGTTGGACTTAATGTGCCCTTTCTCATTGCAACTGTAGCACGTCGCATCCTTGATTTTCTTACAGTCTAATGTCTTGTGCTTAGAGGATTTACAAATTCCACAAGGCCTTGGCTGCGATTGGGATTTCGATTCAAATCTGCACCTCCCGAAATGGTGCTTCTTACAGACCTTACACTTGGGCTTATCACCCGATTGATGACCATCCTCTTTAGTTCCAGAACTCTTTTTGTGGTCATTGTTTCCCTTATGCTTCTTGTCTGACCGTCGTGAGTTGTCATTCTCACGCTTTCTCTTCTCAGCATCAGTGTTTCTCAGTGATCTCTGCCTGACTGCATCCAGAGTGAGAGACAGCGATATATCAGCTGCAGACCGAAATGTAGCTGGTCTAGAGGCCTTCACACTGGCCTTGATTTCTGGGGCTAGACCCCCAATGAAACGAGCTATCCTTTTGGGTTCCGGAGTCACCAGATACGGAACCAGTCTTAACATAGTGTTAAAGCTCGTAAGGTAGGCTTGACAATCTAGGTTTTTCATAACCAAAGACAAGAAATCAGCTTCAATCTTTTCAACCTCGTGCTGAAGGCAGTAGTTCTCCTTGATGAGAGTAACAAACTGGTTCCAAGACAGATTGTACAACGGGATCTTCCCAGTGGCTTGAATCAAAGATCTCCACAATGCTAGTGCCTTGCCTTTGAATGACTGAGATACAAACTTTACCACATCCTTATCAGCGCAACCACTGATATCCACCACAGTGTCCATCTCGTCTAACCATGACATGCAATCAACTGCTCCTTTCTCCCCAGTGAAATCCCTGGGTTTATAGGAGACAAAGTATTTATAGGTGCAACCTTTAGCACGTGGTTCTTGATTTAACACAATTCTCTTAGATGGAACACTCCTCTGATTTGTTGAGTGATGAGAATCACTTTTACGAGCGGTATGAGTTCTAGAGGGTGGTTTAGAGTGTGGCACAGTCTGGGTCCTTACATGGGTACCACTGGATTCATTGAACTGCCTGTCCAAAGCTCGCGTAACAGCATTATCTATTAACGCTTGTAATTCTGCTCCTGCTACGTTGACCCTGCAGGTGTCATGATTTTCTCTGGGGAGACTGTTGGCTTTGTCTGACCCGGCCATGTAGCTTGTTTGCTACATAAAATAATGATTTTAATTCATTCAGAGGTCTATAACAGTTTTATCATTCTAGATGATTTATTAATCATGGTATTTAAGAACCATTTTGATTAATTTGTTAGGCATATATATATTCAGGAATTTATAATAATCCTTAGTTAGAATTAAAATATATTAATGGCAAAAAGGCCTAGTCACGTGGACGGTTTTAAATCTTTAATCATGATCTTATAGGGTCATTGAGGTTTTAATTATAATTCATTACCTCTTCTTAACAGGGGGTCGAAGACCACGACTGTCTTTTGTCTTATATGACAATGAGTATAGCCCGTAGGCATTATATCCCTAATGGATGTTTTAATTAATTAAAAGTATTTAGGGGAATCCAATATAAGGATGACTTATGCGATTTTATCAAATCACATTTTATCAAGAGTGTTAACATGTTTTTAAATGTTAACATGGATTGGAATCTTTTGAATAGGTTCTACCATCTTGGTCATGTCTGCAACGACATATGGACTAGGTTTTACCTTTAAGATTCTTTTTAATATTTAACGCCGAACAATCCTAAATTGAGGTGTTAATAAGGACCTAATCTAATTTGAGGAATTACCATCTTGGCCCTGTCTTATAATGACACATGGCTAGGTTTTGTCCCTTTTTTTTAGATTTTTATTATTTTATTATAATGGTAGGTCTCATAAGAGGAATGTTATATTTTCATTTATTTCACATATTATATTTATGCATATAATTTAATCAAAAATGAAAATTTAAATTTCAACCATTCCACTACAAAAATTAACTAGTACAAATTTGCCCTAAACGGGACTTCTACTGAAATAACATGCCCGCGCAGGGGCTTAAACAGAAATAACATACCCACGCAGGGGTTAACAGAAAGACATGCCCACGCAGGGGCAGAGTAAAAAAAAGACATGCCCACGCAGGGGCAGAATACAGAAACAAATGTCCACGCAGGGACATGATTACAACACTAAGAACAAACAAACAAATAAAGGATTTAATGATCCTTTTTGCTTTTCCCTTTTATTAAGTTTGCCAAACTCTTGAACATTCCTCGGTTTTGCCTTCGGTCTTCCCGCACTTCATGCCGCACCTCATTAATCCTTTGCAGAATCTCCTGATGCTGCGGTGGCGACATTACTGGCGGCTGCGGGGGTTGCTGATATAGTGGAGGTTGAGGAGGTGGCGGTTGATGATACCCGTAAGGTGGGTACCCATAGTGTGAGTATCCAGCTTGATATGGGATCCCAAAGGATCCTTCCGGATGATGGGCATTGTAGTTTGCCGCTGCTACCAGGTAAGGGTCGGCCTCTGCAAAGTTGTAGTTGGTGTGGATCGGCTGCTCAAAGGGATTATACGCCGCCGCACCGGTGTATGTAGGTATAGGGTCGCCAAAGCCCAACGGTGGTGGCGCGACAGGCGCAGAGTCTACTTCCGAGACGGGGTTTGAAGGTCCACCCATCTGCGGGTCTTCATGTAGTGGCGGGTAGCGGCTGCCACTTGAAGGTTGGGGGGTGCTGATACGCACTCCTCCTCGCACGGACATCCGTGCGGTTGTTCTCCTTCGCCTCGGTGGCTCCGGAGGCTGTTACTGAGCTGGTGGTGGTGGCGGAGTGACCGCGACAAAACGAGAATCCTCGGATGGATCCTGCTGCTGCTGCTGTGGTGGGTTGTGGTAACTGGGAGTAAACAACCAGTCGATCTGTCTGAACCTTTCCTCATAGCTGTCGGGACCATTATAAGGTGATCCCACGAAAGGTGACCCATCCGAAATTTCAATGGGGTGGTTAGGGGTTCCGGACGGTGGCTCTGCGGGATCGGTGTCCTCATCCATGTCCATTGCATGGTCGCCCGAGAAATGGTCTTCGGGTCCTAGTGGGTTAAAACCCACTGGTTCTCCAATGTAGTTTGCCGGGTTGAACCGGCTCTAGAAAAAGGGCGTTGGGTCATCAAAAGGTGAGTTGTGGCCCTGGAGAGGAATGTAAGATTGGTGGGAATTATGGGGCTCATTTTCATAATGAGGCCCAAAGGAATTTTGAAAAGAAGGGGAGGAGCTCAGCGAAACTGAGCGCCTTGCTGGTTCAATATAGGTCCTCCAGTTATCTTGAGGACTCCGGCTAAGTGAATCTGATGGTGTTCGCCGGTGCGAAGGCCCGGCCTCATGATCATTCGGGGCGACGAGTGGCCCCTTGCCTCTTCCTCTCCCTCTCACTCTTGGTGGCATCTTGTTCAACCTGTCAAAACAAACAAATGATACAACAAGAAAATATAAAAGACAAAGTTAGAAATAAAACAAATTTGGATAAATCCTAAGTTCTCTGTCTAGACTCGAGAATCGAGGAATGTGCAATTGTGTAACTGAGATTAAACACAAAAAGGCTAGTGTTTAATTCACTCAGTGTTGGCTCTGATACCAACCTGTCACACCCCGATATTTCCACGTATTACCGGTGGGGAGTATCGTGACGTAGTTGATATCATTATAGTCAAACAACACAATTTTAAATGCACAGCGGAAGTAAAAGATAGATTTATTTCAACCAAATAAATTGTAATATTAAGTATCACAAAATAGTTGAAACAGATCCACAGGCGGATCAAATAAAAAGGAAACATAGTTCATCAGACTTTAAATGCATCCAAGCTTGCGAGACTCTTATTGATGCTAAGGAGAGGCCAACCTATTTCGAGTAGTACCTGCACTTAGCCTTTTGAGAAAATACGTCAGTTTACACTGGTAAATACAATTAACTGACTCATTTTAAAAAGGTTTAGAAAATTGATTTAAATGCACAAGGCACAAAACATTTTATAACTTGGGATAATTATTTATATATAAACTTGTAAAAGAAATTACATGTTCGTTATACGTTCAGTAGCCCGGATTGATGTCGGGTTAAAGATTAATAGACACACCACATGATATAGTCCCGCGGCGGGTTATTCCCGAAACCGGCGGTTATACCTTATTATTTATATATGCACTAGCGGGTGTACGCCTACACCCACGTGCTAAAGTCGTGGACATTTCTTGAATGATGCCAAGGATATCCGGGACATGGTCATTAACCCCCCAAAGGCTTTAAGCAAACAAAACAATTTAAACGGGACATTTCAATAAATTAATCTTCATACAATTAAAAATTCAATGCCCGACCAAGCGGTATTTTATATACCGTACCCCAAGCCCGTATAGGGAAAATAAGTTAAAAGTATTTACCTTTGCAAGTAATAATCACAAACAGAAAATGCACGTAGCTTTTACCGGGTCTCCTAGTCTGGAACAAAGGTTTATAATAACCTATTAGATTCCTAACGGGTCTTTTATTAAGCCTAAACTTAGACCGGTTAGTTTTAAAGGAAGATACGGTTCAAACGCACGATTAAGCGAAGACCGGAATAGAATGTGCTTTTAGACCCGAAAAGTTTGAAGACTTGTATAATATGGGTAAACTAAACACATTCTGGATTTTGAGACAAAAATGATAAGGTTTGACCCGTTTCGGTCAATTTATGCAAACTAGTTACATAAACCGAACCGAACGCGCAAGAAGCGTAACGGGTAACCATATGAGTCATATACAGGTTTCCTAAGTTAATATGCCTTAAATATGTTGTGACAGCAGTAAGATATCTTCTATTATGCCCAAAATGGATTTAAACACAAACTATGCCCCGTAGGGGTATTTTGGTCATTTTAAAGGTTATAAAAGAGTTTAAATAATAATCTGAGTTACAGATCTGATATAAACAGTAAATATACTTAAATTAATAGGTTATATCAGTAAGGTATTATATATATGTGAAATTTACCATTTATAACTAAACTATGCACCTTAGGGGTATTTTGGTAATTTCACATAGGCTTAAAAGGTCAAAACTGGAAATCTGAGTTTAAAACTTTTGCTTACTGTTAATATATAAAAATTTACGGAAAATATCAGTAGGCATCAAACCTTATATGTTTAAAATAGTTTTAATACATACTATGCGTTAAAAACGCTTAAAAAGGCAATTTTGAGCTATTTCTGGGTTTTTAAAGGAAAGTTGATATTTTTATTACTCCAGAAGGCTCAAAATGTTTTATTTATCATATTAGATCAGTAGAAAAAGGTTTGGTATCAAAATAATTTGTAAAACTCATTTTATAGTCCAAAAGGGCAAAACCGGCAATTACCGAATCAAGCTTAAAACTCTATGTTATGCCCAGCCTAAAATTAAATAAAAATCTTCAAAAATCCCAAAATATTATTTTATATCAGTAGGTAAAAATTTTGGAATTAAAAATTGGGTTTAGATAGGCTATATGCTAATTACGCCGTTTAATTAATAAAAAGCGTTTCATTTTCGCTAATGAGCATAACTCCTAATCTAGACCTCAAACTGATGTCAAATTTTAGAGACAACTTTATAAATCAGTAACTAAGGTTTCTACTCTTTTAGATTTTCAAAAATCACGTTTTAAGGTCATACGGGCATAATAGTCAACATTTAAGCATTTAACGGAAACATGCATATGAATCGGATAACTAATGAACCAAGTTGTATAATCACAGAGGGTTATACTAACATGAAACCTGGTCCTAATAAGGCTCTAAGGCATTTCTAAAACATGCTACATTGGGTCAGAACTGAAAGTCAAAGAAAAAGTCAATTTATGCGACTTTCGGCTCCGATCCAAGCCTAAACTGAAAATTTTCGGGTTGAACATGTTTAGACATGTTCTTACATTAATTACCAAGTTATATTAATGATAAAACGGGTTACATGGCTCCTACATTGCTAATTATGCATTAATTTGAAAATAAGCTTTCTGTTGACTTTTTAAGGTTAGCTTTGACCCGACAATTGACCTAGTTAGAGTGGGAATCAGAGGGTGCCCTTTTAAGGGTTTTTTGCCCACATGATTACCAACTCATAGGTATTTTTAATTCGAGATTTGACTGGACAATTATTGATTAATCTTGAAGTCAAACTCTTATTACGATGGTTTGACTATAAGCTAATTAACTAAGCTAAACTGAATTAAGGAAGGTTAAGGACACTTACAATAGTCCTAAGCACGACTAGTGACTCCTAGGAATCTTGGTTGCTGATCAGAGAGCTCCAGAAGTGAAGTTGTGGTGGTTTGCAAATGAAGTGCTCAAATGTTACAACATTGGGTTTCTTATATAGTGAATTTGGTGTCATTAGATTGTGCTATGCAAGTCTACACATGTTATGAGATGGTCCCATCTGTCCCTAGTGCATGAAATACCAGTGGGGGAGTCCCTGGTATAAGAAAACAAGGTTTTAAGTCGGTTAACAGGCCTGGACAGACACCTGCAGGTGTTTTCTGTCGCTGTACTGCTCACACGGGCCGCGTAAGCCCTTAAGATATCTTACGCGGGCCGCCTGGCTTCCCAGAACCAGCCAAACAAGTTTCAGCTAATTACATTTCAGTCCCTGGTCCTTTCTAACGTGGTTTTAAGCTTGTTTCTTGCACTTTTGGCCCTCTAACTTGACTTTTAAGGGCTTCAAGACTTAACCAAACTTTGTTAAGTCCTCGGTTATCCTTGTGATCACCCGTAAGGCCCTAGAATTCAACGTTGACGCTTTTAACCCCTCATATACGAATTTTATCATAACTTTCTCATACGATAACGAAACCTGGTGAAATTTTTATCACATATTCTAGTGAGTATAATTTATCGTTACAAAGCTTCAGGTTTTCTAAAAGGTCACTCAGAGGTATACTTTAAACATGTTGACACATTTAACCCCTGTAGTTTGTAATCTTTCACTTTCTTTCACAATTAGCTTCGTATGATCCATGATTCATTCGTTTAAGGGTATAAACATCGTGTAGGGTTATTGCAAGATATATTTATCCATTGTTGACACTTTGAACCCTTATATTCACATACTTTCTCTGATTGTCAACTTTAGTCCTTCATAAGTAATCTTCTACACGTTTACAGCTCATGACACGTGTCGATACATTATTGGACATAATTTTTCGAGGTGTTACAAATTGTTTAAAAAAGAAAGTTCAAACGTAATGCAGTTCTAAGTATTATACGTTTCTATATCCATCCGATGTCAAGAAGGTGGTGCATTTGTTAAGTTGTTGTTTGAATAGGCGCAAGACCTGGGTTCGATACCCAGCCAGCGCATCCTTTTTTTATCCTTTTAAACTAAAGTTTCCCAGAATATCACAAAAGGTCCCTGAAGTTACCTTAACTGAACTAACCGAGTTATATCATACTTATTAACATAACCACCCATTATTCTTAACTAAGTTATAACTTAATTATCATAAAACTTATTTTAAAAATCTAAAAACTAACTAGTTTATTTTAAATTTGAAAATGATTGTTTACATTAATTAATTATTTATCAAATAAGTAATTAACTACATTGATAATTAAAATAGAAAAAATCTTTCAATGGTTAATTAATTCGCGAAAGATTTTCGAGGTTCAAAGTTTGGATTAAAAATTCAAAACGGGTCGGATTTTGGAAGCCCAATTTGACGGATGTTACAGTCTCCCCTACTTTAGGAGATTTCGTCCTCGAAATTTGAAAAGATGGCATTCTTGCTAAAACGGTTGGCTAAAATTGAAATGTGAAGTGTGTTGAAAATACGTAAGTAAAAGTAGTTAGAAAGCTGACGAGGTGACATCTAGAGATTCAAAAGAAACTTAGAATGGATGAGACTTGATCATAATGACTTTGTTTAAGGAAAATTGTTTTCACGAATGCTTCACATAGCATATAGTTTCATATAGCATATAAGATGTTCAATTAGTTTCACATAGCATAATCATGAATTTCACGTAGTGTAACATAGATAACGAAAGCATCGTAAATTTAGATTATTATTATTTGTTTTAAATTGCGTATATAGTGTGATTCGTGTCTCGAAGCTTGAAATGAAAGTAACGCTCAAATATAAAGTTTCATTGAGAACGATGAAGAGTTGGTAACTACCTCTGAGGTAAGGAAATCACCCCTATCTCATTGGTGAAGTTGAAAAGTGAGCGGAGCTAATCATCAAGGTAAAGAAATCACTCCTATCTTGATGATAAGCTTCCATTTTTGGGAATATGAGTATTAGCATAAAAATTTAGAACAAACCACATGACATACTTAGTTAACCAGATTAACGTATCACCGGCATGTGAATAAATAGGTCAACCCATCGTGTACCGCAATTGAATGACTTAACATGACCTCTCGTTCACGGGTGGTGCGCTACTCCTATAGCACTACGCATAGTGCTATACATGTTAAGGCACGGGTTAAGGACAAATTCATCACATAAGAATCACCTAGTAACACAAATCCAGTATAACATACTTGTATGCATGTATTAGATTGTTGTGAAATAAATTCCGAATGATATATCGTACGAATGTAAAACACATTAAAATTGAGATTGCATAAAAGAGATTTAACATAAAAATTGGGTTGTCACGGAACGTAACATAAGACTATTCCAAAGTAAATCGAAGTCCTTTTCGAATTAAGGAAACGTGCTTTGGCCTAATAGACAAATACTCTCATCGAGAAGCGACTAACGATATTTGTCCTTCCAGTTACTACACGTCCTTAATCGATTGGGAAAATCGAAACTTTGGCAAGATTAAAAATCGAAGAGTGGGACTAGTTAACAAAATGCGAGTTTCACCTCTAACTTGATAACATCGTACCCTAGTGTGGTTGGTACTTATCAAAAGATGAGGGTCCACTAGAATATGAAATGGAAATTTCCTTCAAGGTTTAGATATCACTCCTAACTTGAGGGTAGATTTCGTGCAAAATTCAAAGTATAGCTGAATGAAAGTCCTCATCAAATGTGGGAATCACCCCTATTTTGATGAGTCGTTTCGATTGTGTTATAAGAGTGTCTTCTAAGCCTCCAAGTGAGTATTGTGTTAGCCTTAGGAAAGGGTTGTATGTTAAAAGACCAAAGAGAATAGATAAGAAGCAAATACGAGAGAATGCAAGTAGTTTTAAACAGCACATAAGGATAAAGCACCTAAACTATAGACTAGGTAAAAGCATTCCTACTTTTCCTAATTCCCTATAGTTATGGCTCAGATACCAATCTGGTATCAGAGTATTCCTACTATATGCTAGGTAAAAGTATGGCAATCTTCCTAATTCCCTATAGTTATGGCTCTGATACCAATCTGTCACACTCCAACCGATGGCGGAAACATCGGGATGAGACGAAAACGAGATTACAAGAGACTTCATAACACTAATTGTGATAATATTTAAATAAACCAATTCCATTTCATAAATTACAAATTGTCAAACATTACATAAAATCCAAATACGACATGTTCAAACATAAAAACATCAAAACATATTAAACCTAACACATCTAAATGTGTTTCTAGGTATCATCGCTACTTCATTTCATAGCAATCATCATCTTCAACCTGTAACATGTTTAAAATAAAGTTCAATGCAAAAGCAAAGGCGAATACACAAGTTTGATACGTACATAGCATAAAAGATAAGTTTAAACGATTCCTCATAGCAAGCATGTGATTCAAGATAAACATTAAAGTCGGCATGTGTCTAACATATCAAACCAATGATGAAACGCAATATCCTCATGACATAACCACAAGTCTACGGGCGGTGCGTTAATCCTATAGCGCTATATATGTCACGGATAGGCTCGTACGAAGTTAATGATAAGTCTAACACAAGATGTCCTCAACCCTAGTTTAAAGTATCAAGCAATCACGTATACAAGCATGTTATAGGAATGTTTGTGCAATTAAGTAAAATGTTCATGTGTAAGTTTTGGTAAGTAAACATGTTACACCCCAAAAAGTGGTAAACGTAAAGAGGGGAATTCGAGTATACTCACATTGGTTGCGTTGCGATTTCTTGAATTATCGCACAGGTAAAGATGGAGAATTTGAAGAGAACGAACGGGGAAACGATTACCCTATATTTCGAGATATATAACGAACTCGTTAGAATTTGTAGGTTAAATATAACCCCTAATGTTGTATCGTTTACAAAATAATTACATTTCGATATAGTTAGAGTTCTAATTAAATGTTTTTGGTATTATATAAAAAGATCTGGTTAAATAAAATCCCTCATATTTAAAGTTCTTTAAGTAGAGTAATTAGATTTTACAATTTATTATTATTTTATCGATAATCCTTAATTATGATTAAATGAATTAAGAAAACTAAATAAGGAAAAAAATTATCTATTTTATAATCTATTTTACATGTTTTTAAATAGAAAAACTTTTAATTAGATATCCAAAACTTGAGGGACTATAGTTGTAGAATTTCAAAACTTTCAACACATTTAGTCATCAAAGTCATCTCTTTCGTTTATTAAGATTGTTATTATTTTCAAGCATGTACAGAATTGTTCCAATATTAAACCCATCGAACCAAACAAACACACAAAAATCACAATTCTGATGTAGTTTGTTTTCTTTATGAGGTTGTTCCATTTGTATAGTAATAAAAGAAAACACATCGATTTAAAGAATTATACCAAAAACGACACTCACTCATTGTTATGGTTCTTAATCATGATAGTTTTTATGATAAAAAGTGTGGTATAAACAGGAAAGGAATAATGGAGCGACCAGTGGCGGACCCAGGAATTTTTCCATGGGGTGCGAAAAATTTTTAAAAATTTTAGGCCCCAAGGTATATAAATAAAAACTCGGTTCGTATCGGGTCGGTTCGGGTCGAGTCGGGTCATGTAAAACAAAAGAACTAAATTTATATAATCATCAAAAACACGTCAAACCTTGTTACAAACATAATCAAAACGTCGTCATACGGGTTTTCATTTTTTGAAATCTATCCAAAACATCATCTAAACATACTTTCTTAAGCAACTCTTTCTCTATATAACATATACAACCTTCACTTAAATTCTCATCGCCAATCCGATTACGCAAGTATCCACATCAACGAATCCGAAAGACGTATCAACTTTCCTCTTAAGAAATCGCGCCATAATGTCCCTGCTCATTGTTCCTATCGGCTATCACAAACAAATTGATCTATAAGTTCATGGCTCCATAACATATTACATAATGTATCAACTATTCAGGCCCTAAATATCATAATGTAAATCACCCTAAAAATCATCTAAACAACATATACACCATAAAAAAAATCCAAATGTTCTTCACTAAAAAAAAAGCCAAACATACTGTGGTATGCGGCTATAAAAAAATGCAAAATATCATCACTAATAAAATATAACCCACCATAACATAATGAAAACAAAACGAAGCACATGTCTACTATGGTTAGTATGCGGCTATAATAGGCTGCTGGAGGTGGATAATATCAACCAAAAATCATCAAAAATAACAAAGAAACTTACCCGTGTTTGATCGGCGGTGGTATGGTGGCTGCTGACTGTTCACTGTTGTCATTGTTGATGTTCTGATTGCTGGCGTGCAAGGACGATAAAGAGAGCATGATAGAATATGTAAGGGTTTTGGCTTGTTTATTTTATTTTAGTTTGAAATATTATTGATTTGTTGGGTTTGTTTAATGGGCTAAGACTTAGTAGTGGGCTAGTTAAATGTATTGGCTATTTGGGTTTAGTTATTTATGTATTAAAAGTTATATAATTTAGGTAGTATTGTTTATAAAATAAGAGTTTACTAAAGAATATTTTTATGATATAAGTTGATAACACTTTTTACCTAAGGGTGCGGACGAAAAATTCCAAGGGGTGCGGACGGAAAATTCCATGGGGTGCGGATGAAAATTTTCAAGGGGTGCGGACAGGATTTTCGACGGAACTTAGCACTAAATTTTTTTTCCCGAGGGTGCGCCCGCCCACCTTGGGCTGGGCTTAGGTGTCACACCCCGATATTTCCACGTATTACCAGTGGGCCCGGTGGGGAGTATCGTGACGTAGTTGATATCATCATAGTAATAATCACAGTTCAATGCACAGCGGAAGTCTAAAAGTAATGATATTACAAACCGAATGAAAATATCATAAGTATTACAAACGGAATGTAAAAGGATCCACAGGCGGATCAAAACAAAGGAAAATATTGTTCAACAGATTTTTAAGTGAACAAGCTTGCAAGACTCTTTATTTATTCACTCGGGAGTAGCCAGCCTATTTCGCATAGTACCTGCACTTAACCTTTTGGAAAATACGTTAGTTTACACTGGTAAATACAATTAACCGACTCTTTTGAAAATGTTTTAAGAAAATGATTTTTAAATGCACAAGGCACAAATAATCTTTTATAACTTGGGACAATTATTATAAAAACAATCTTGTATACAGTTTTACATGTTTACCGTCCGTCAGGGCGGTTAGAAGAGCCGGACAAGATTAACTGACACACCACAAGTATAATGCCCACAAGGAATACCTTATTGTGAGATACTTTTATACATACGCAACTGTTAGGTGTATGCCTACACCCCGTGCTTAAGTCGTGGCCATTTCAATGAATGAGCCGAGGATATCCAGGACATGGTCATTAACCCCCCCAAAGGCCATATACCAAACAAAACAGATTAAAACGGGTTATGTAAATATATTAATCACAATCCGACTTAAATAACTACACACCCGACCAAACGGTATTATTATAATACCGTATCCCAAGCCCGTATAACGGAAAATAAGTTAAAAGTATTTACCTGAGCAATTTATACAAATTTATCCCAGCCGTATACAATAAGCAAGTGAAAATATCTTTTAGTGGGCTCCTAAATCTGGAACGAAGGTTTTAATAACCTATTAGATTCCTAACGGGTCTTACTTAAGTTTAAACTTAGACCGGTTAGTTTTAAAGAAAGGTTTATGGTTCAAAACGCACGATTAAGCGAAGACCGGATTAGAATGTGATTTAGACCCGACAAGTATGAAGACTTTTATAATATGGGTAAACTAAACACATTCTGGATTTTGAAGTGAAAATGCTAAGGTTTGACCCGTTTCGGTCAATTTATGCAAACTAGTCACATAAATCGTACCGAATGCGAAAAATGCGTAACGGGTAAACAAACGAGTCATGAATAGGTTTCACAAGTTAATATGCTTTAAATATGTTGTGATATCAGTAGGATACCTTCTATTATGCCCAAAATGGATTTAAAGTCAAAATTAAATCTCGTAGGGGTATTTTGGTCATTTTAAAGGTTATAAAAGAGGTTAAATATTAATCTGAGGTTCTGGTCTAAAATTATCATTAAAAATATTTATTTTAGTAGGTTATATCAGTAAGATATTAAAAATATGTGAAATTTATCATTTATAACCGAACTATGCACCGTAGGGGCATTTTGGTCATTTCACATAAGCATTAAAGGTCAAATTTGGAAATATGAGTTCAAAACTTTTACTTACTGTTATAGTATAGAAATTTACTTAAAACATCAGTAGGTATTAAGTCTTATTTGTCAAAAATAGTTTTAATCCTTACTATGCGTTTAATACGCGTAAAAAGTTGGTTTTAAGCGATTTTCAGGTTATATAAGGAAATATGAGTTTTTGATCAGTTCATAAAGTTCAAAATATTTTATTTATCATATAAAATCAGTAGCAAAAGGATTGGTATCAAAATGTTATGTAGAACTCGTTTTATTCACGAAAAGGATATAACCGTCAATTACCGAATCAAACCAAGAACCCCATGTTATGGTCAGTTTAAAAATAAATAAAAATCTTCAAAAATCCCAAAACATTATATTACATCAGTGGGTAAAAAGTTTGGTGTCGAAATTTGGGTTTAAATAGGCTTTATGCTAATAATGCCGTTTAATTAATAAAAAGCTTGCAAATTACGATATTGAGCATAACTCCTAATTTAGACCTCAAACTGATGTCAAATTTTTAGGACATGTTTATAAATTAGTAATAAAGGATTTTGTCAACTCACATTTTCAAAAATATCGTTTTAATATAAAAAGGCCATTATGGTCAACATTTAAGCAATTAACGGAAACATGCAAATGAATCGGATAAATAAGGAACCATGTAGTATAACCTCAGAGGGTTTTACTAACTTATCATATGGTCCTAAAGGAACCTTAAGGCATATCTAAAAAAAGCTAAATCGGGTCAGAACTGAAAGTCAAAGAAAAAGTCTTCTTTTGTGACTTTCGATTGCGAACCGAGCCTAAACTTAGAATTGTCGGGTTGAACATGCTTAGACATGTTCTTAGATTATTTACCAAGTTATTTTAGTGTTAAAATAGGTTCCATAACTTCTACATTACTAGTTATGAATATATTTGCAAAAAAAATAGCTTCTTTTGACCTTTTAATATTAGGTTTGACCCGACAATTGACCAAGTTAGAGTGATAATCAGGGGGTGCCCTATTAAGGACTTATTACCCACATAACTACCAACTCATAGCCACTTTTAATTCGAATAATGGCTGGACCATTAGTGATTAATCACTAAGTCAAAGCTTAATTACGACGGCTTTGACTTTCGGTCATTAGACTAATAAAACATGGACTAGGAAGGCTAAGAATGCTTACAAAGGCTCTTAGCACGAATTAGGAGCTTGAGGAAACTTGCTTGAAGTCCAGAGAGCTCCAGAGAGTGAGTTGTGAGTAAATATGTGAATGAGCACATGAAGTAGCAAACAAGAACTCCTTATATAGGAATTTAAATCTCACAAGATCATTCCAACAAGGTCTACAAGTGATTCCTGATCATCCCAGGTGTCCCCTATGCATGTAAAACCATTGGTTCAGTCCCTGAATTCGAAAACCACCGTGCAAAGGCGGTGCAACAGGCTGTACAAGCACCTGTCCCTTTTTACTGCATCTGTGCCTTTTACGCGGCCCGCGTAAGGTTTGGCTTATGGGCTACGCGGCCCGCGTGAGGGTCTGATCCGGTCACCAAGTTTCATTTATTGCAATTTTGGTCCCTGGTCCTTCTAAACTTGTTTTAACTTGTGTTTATTGCACTTTTAACCCCCAAACTTGACTTTTAAGGGTCTTAAGTCCTCAAACATTTATGAATAAGCTTTCGGTTAGTCACGAGGTCACCCGAGCGGCCTTGAAACGCAATGTTAACGCATTTAACCCTTATTACTTGTAATTAACACTTTGATTATCTATTTGCGTCGAAACTCCACGAATTTAATATCCGTTGTTCTTGGAATCAAAATAAATTATCACAATGTTTTTGGGATCGTTAAAAGGTAACTCGGAGGTTACTTTCAACATGTTGCGCTTTTAACTCCTATGTTTCATAAGATCCTTATTTTAAGCACAAACGACTTCCAGTGTTCGACAATTTATTCGTTAAAGAATACGAACGTCGTGTGAGGTCAATCAGAGGCATAAGAATGGCATGTTGACACTTTGGATCCCTTTTATTTACATATTTACATTGTTTAACAATTTTAGTCCTCCAGAAATAATTCCTTACACGTTTAAAGTCCATGACATGTGTCTTCATTATATTGATCGTGATTTTACGAGGTGTTACATCCTCACCCCCTTAAAAGAAATCTCGACCTCGAGATTTACTGAAATAAATGAGGGTACTTCCGTTTCATTGTGGATTCAACCTCCCACGTGTATTCGGGACCTCTACGGGCATCCCATTTAACCTTCACAATCGGTACATGCTTCTTTCGAAGCTTCTTAACCTGTCGATCCTCGATCGACAAAGGTTTTTCAACAAATTTTAAGCTCTCATCTATATGCACATCCTCATGCGACATGGCTAGCGATTCATCAGCTAGACACTTCTTCAGATTGCAGATGTGGAACATATTATGAATTCCACTGAGCTCTTCAGGCAGGTTTAACTTGTAAGCCACTGTTCCGACACATTCGATGATCTCGAATGGTCCTATGTATCTTGGGCTTAACTTGCCTTTCTTACCAAAACGCATTACCCCTTTCCAGGGTGATACTTTAAGCAACACTTTGTCACCTACCTCGAATTTTAGAGGTTTACGCCTTTTATCTGCGTAGCTTTTCTGCCTATCCCTGGCAGCTTTGAGACGATCGCGTATCTGCACAATCTTATCTGTCGTCTCCAGGACTATATCAGGTCTGTTAGTTGGACATCTCCAACTTCCGCCCAACAAACCGGCGTCCTGCACTTTCTTCCATACAAAGCTTCGAAAGGTGCAGCTTGAATACTCGAATGATAGCTATTATTATACGAAAATTTGATCAATGGAAGATGATCATCCCAACTTCCACCCAAATCAATAACACAAGCTCGTAGCATATCCTCGAGTGTTTGTATAGTACGTTCACTTTGACCATCCGTCTGAGGATGATATGCAGTGCTGAAGTTTAATCGAGTGCCTAGGGATTGCTGAAAGCTTTTCCAAAAATGCGATGTATATCTCGTATCCCTATCAGAGATGATAGATACAGGCACTCCGTGAAGAGATACAATCTCGTCCACGTACAGCTGAGCTAATTTATCTGAGCTGTGTGTTTCCTTAATAGGTAAGAAGTGGGTTGACTTAATCAACATGTCGACTATAACCCAAATTGTATCATTCCCTCACTTTGTTTTCGGTAACTTAGTGATGAAATCCATAGTTACCATTTCTCACTTCCAGGTGGGAAGTTCAGGCTGTTACAACAAACCTGACGGCTTCTGGTGTTTGGCTTTAACTTGCGCGCATGTCAGACATTTAGCCACATAAGTGGCTATAGACTTCTTTAAGCCTATCCACCAATAATTTGCCTTTAGATCCTGGTACATTTTATCACTTCCAGGATGAACAGAATATTTGGAACTATGGGCTTCTTGAAGGATCACGTCCCGAAGTCCTCCATAGATTGGAACCCATATTCGTCCATTCAATCTTAAGATTCCATCCTTGCCATATGCTAACTGTTCAGCAGTGACTCCCAGCTTTTCATTTAGATAGTTAGCTTCTAATACGGCTTCCTTTTGAGCGGCTAACAACCTTTCATTTAAACTGCTTTTCAATTCAATGCTCTTGGCATTGATTCTAATGGGCTTAACTCTTTCCTTTCTGCTCAAGGCATCGGCTACTACATTCACTTTGCCTGGATGATATCGGATTCACAATCATAATCATTCAGTGTCTCCATCCATCGACACTGTCTCATGTTTAGATCCTTCTGATTGAACAGATGCTGGAGGCTCTTATGATCAGAATAGATCACACATTTGGTACCATACAAATAATGCCTCCAAAGTTTTAGTGCAAACACAATGGCACCCAACTCCAAGTCGTGGGTGGTGTAATTCTTTTCGTGCACCTTTAATTGTCGGGAAGCATAGGCAATAACTTTGCCCTTCTGCATTAGCACACATCCCATGCCAGTGTGTGATGCGTCACAATAAACCACAAACTCTTCAATCCCTTCAGGCAATGTCAACACAGGTGCATTGCTTAGCTTCTGTTTAAGAATATCAAAGGATTCTTGTTGCTTCGGACCCCAATCAAACTTGATATTCTTGCGAGTTAATGAAGTTAGGGGTGCAGCAATCCTTGAGAAGTTTTCAATAAAACGCCTGTAATATCCTGCCAGACCTAAGAAGCTGTGAATCTCTGTGGGCGTCTTCGGTTCTTGCCAATTCATGATGGCTTCTATCTTAGCGGGATCCATCTGGATACCACGCTCACTCACAACATGTCCAAGAAATTGGACTTCACGAAGCCAAAACTCACATTTTAAAAACTTGGCGTAGAGCTTCTCTTGCTGAAGAAGATTAAGAATACATCGAAGATGGTTTTCGTGATCGGCCTGATTCTTCGAATATATAAGTATGTCATCAATAAAGACGATGACAAACTTGTCCAAGTAAGGTTTGCAAACGCGATTCATGAGATCCATGAATGTTGCTGGTGCATTAGTGAGCCCGAAAGGCATCACCAACAACTCGTAGTGACCATAACGAGTCCTGAATGCAGTCTTATGCACATCTTCATCTCTAACCTTCAGCTGATGGTAACCCGATCTTAAGTCAATCTTGGAGAAGTAGCTCGCTCCTTGAAGCTGATCGAACAGGTCGTCGATCCTGGGCAATGGATATCTATTCTTGATTGTGACCTTGTTAAGCTCGCGGTAATCGATGTATAGACGCATCGATCCATCCTTTTTCTTCACAAACAGTATCGGTGCTCCCCAAGGAGATGAGCTAGGTCTAATAAATCCCTTAGCCAACAAATCATCCAATTGGGTTCTCAACTCTTTCATCTCAGTTAGTGCTAACCTGTAAGGTGCTCTTGCAACAGGTGCTGCTCCAGGAATGATGTCAATTCTGAACTCCACTTGCCTATCTGGTGGTAAACCAGGTAGTTCTTCAGGGAATACTTCTGGATATTCAGAAATGACAGGGATGTCTTCAATCTTGGGTTTTGGTTCGTCAATGGTCACCTGTGCCATGTAAATGACACAACCCTTCTTCAAACACCTTGATGCCTTAACCATAGACACTTGCTTAGGCAACCCATACTAAGTATCCCCTTGTATTGTGAATGGCTCACCATACGGAGTCTTGATAACCACTTGCTTCTTGTCACAAACAATCTGAGCTTGGTTATGAGATAACCAATCCATGCCTATCACTATGTCGAAACCAGCTAATTTCAAAGGAAGCAAGGATAACGGAAAAGAGTGGTTCCTAATGGATATAAAACATCCATCTAACATAGTTGAAGCAGTTTCTATGGTGCCATCGGCCAACTCTACTTCATATTTTATGCTTAGGGTTTTAACAGGCAGATTTAATAACTTACAAAATTTATTATCCACAAACGATTTATCTGCACCCGAATCAAATAATACCCTTGCATAAACATCATTGATAAGGAAGGTACTTGTTACCACGTTGTCATTCTGAACTGCTTCCCGTGAATTCATCTGAAAGACCCTAGCATTGGTCTTCTTACCTTCTTCAGGTTTCTTTGCATATTTTGGGCAGTTTGTCTTAATATGCCCCTTCTCGTTGCAACCATAACAGGTTGCGTCCTTCAATTTATTGCAATCCAAAGTCTTATGTTCTTTGGACTTGCAGATCCCACATCCAATTGGCTTTGATTATGACTGTGACTTTGATTCAAACCTGCATTTTCCAAAATGACGTTTCTGGTAGGTCTTGCATTTAGGCTTCTCATCCGTTTGCTGGTTACCCCTGTTAGACCCAGAATTCTTCTTGTGGTCTGAATTCCCCTTATGCTTCTTGGCAGAACGACATGAGTTCTCATCCTCACGTTTCCTTTTTCCCTCTTCAGAATTCTTAAGCGATCTCTGCCTGACCGCGTCGAGGGTAAGGGATAATGACAGATCAGCTACTGACCTGAAAGTAGTAGGTCGAGATGCTTTCACACTAGCTTTGATCTCCGGGGCTAAACCCCAATGAAATGGGCTATACGTTTTGGTTCCTGGGTAACCAGGTAAGGAACCAATCAAGACATAGTGTTGAAGCTCGTAAGGTACGCCTGACAGTCTAGGTTTTTCATAACCAATGTTAGGAAATCGGTCTCAATCTTCTCAACTTCATGTTGAGGACAAAAATTTTCTTTGATTAAGGCAACGAACTGCTCCCAAGACATGATATATAAGTGGATCTTTCCTGTAGCTTGGATTAAGGATCTCCACCAAGCTAGAGCTTCTCCCTTGAACGATTGTGATACATACTTTACAATATCTTGTTCTGCACATCCACTAATATCAACTACCGTATCCATCTCATCCAGCCACGTCATACAGTCGACGGCTCCTTTCTCCCCTGTGAAATCCCTGGGCTTGCAGGAGACGAAATACTTATAAGAACAAGCTTTAACACGGGGCTCTTGATTGAGCACAACTTTCTTAGACGGGACACTCCTCTAATTTGAAGAATGATGAGATTCACTCTTGCGAGCTGTATGAGTCTTGGAGGGTGGTTTTGAATGTGGTACAGACTGAGTTCTAGCGCGAGTTCCACTCGATTCATTAAATTATCTGTCAAGAGCTCGAGTAACAGCATTATCTATTAATGCCTGCAATTCCGCGCCCGCTACATTAACTCTGGTAGTATCATGATTCTCCCTCGGGTGACTGCTGACTTCTTCAGATTCTGCCATGTAGCTTTATTGCTACACAAAATAATGACAATGATTTATTCAGAAGTCTATTATGGAATCGTCTTTTATGACAATCCATTAACCATGGTAAAATTTAAGCCATATTGGTTAATTTTAATTTATTAAAATTTTTATTATATTTTATCCCAGTTATAAACTATTTAGGATAATAGGGTGGCATACTAGAGGCCTGGTCAAAAGGACAATTTTAAGCCATGATTTCAGAGAATCGAGGCATTAAGGTTTGAACGGAGTTCATTACCTTTTATTGACAGGGAGTCGTAGACTACATCTGTCTTTTGTCTTATTTGACAATTAATACGGCCCGTAGGCACCACATCACTAATGGATGTTTAAATAATAAAGAAAGGTGAGGAATTGGAAGAATCCAATATAAGGATGACATGTGTGATTTTAACGAATCACATCTGCCAGGAGTGTTAACATGTTTTCAGATGTTAACAAGGATTTGAATCTTAACAAGGATCTACCATCATGGCCTTGTCTTAAAATGACGCATGGGCTAGGTTTTGCCTTTAAGATTTTGTTTGATATTTATTGGCAGATCAATCATAAAATGAACTGTTTTATGTTAATTTATTTCATATCGTATATTTATACATATAATGACAAAATGAAATTTGAACTAAAACATTCCACTAAATTAAGAAGGAGTACATAGGTGCCCTAAACGGGACTTTTACATAAATAACTTACCCACGCAGGGGTTTAAATGAAAATACAAGTCCTCACAGGGACTGAATACATAAATAGATATCCACACAGGGACTTAATTGAAAATAAACAACAATACAATAAATAAACAAGGAATCTTCAAAAATCCCTCTTCTTCTTCCCCTTGATCAGATTTGCAAAACCCTTAAGAAATCCCCAATGGCTCCTACGCTCCTCTTGAACCTCCCGTTCCACCTGGCTCAGCCTCTGAAGAATCTCCTGTTGTTGCGGTGGCGGGATCAGCGGTGGCTGCGGCGGCTGTTGCTGCGGAGGTTGAGCAGGTGGCGGGTATTGGTACCCATATGCTTTGTACCCAGATTGGTACGAAGCTGCATAGGGCCCTTCAGGGTGGAGAGCATTGTAGTTTGCCGCTACGAGATACGGGTCAACATCAGGGGCATTGTAGTAGTTGTAGCCAGGATAAGCTGGCTGCTTAAAAGGGTTATACGCCGCTGTACCGACGTATGAAGGAATTGGGTTATCATAACCCATGTGTGGTGGTGGTGGTGCGACTGGCGCAGAGTCCACCTCAGAAACTGGGTTTGAAGGCCTACCCAGCTGTGGGTCTTCATACAGTAGCGGGTAATGACTGCCACTGGAGTGTTGAGGGGTGCTGAAGTGGAAATCCCCTCCTCGCACGGACATCCGTGCACCTGTTCTTCTACGCCTCGGTGACTCCGGAGGCAGCTGCTGCTCAAGCGGTGGTGGTGGCGGTGGCGTGACCGCCACAAAACGCGAATCCTCAGAGGGATCCTGCTGCTGTTGTTGTTGGTTGAAGGAAGGAGTGAACTCCCAAGGGTATGAAGCAAACCTTGCTTCATAGTTGTCTAGACCTCGATAAGGTGATCCATGAAAAGATGACCCATCAGATATCTCTATGGGATGTGTGGGCGTCCCAGATGGTGGTTCGGCAGGATCCGGGTCATCATCCATATCCATGTCCTGAGCTTCAGGAAAATGGTCTTCGGGGCCTAATGGGTTATGACCCATTGATTCTTCAACCTGATTTGCCGGGTTGAACCGGGTCTAGAAATACGGGGTCGGGTCCTGGAAGGCCCGATGAGAACCCGACCGCTGCAACGACAAGTAGGAATGTCGTGAATGGTCGGACTCGTTGCCTTGATGGAGCCCGAAAGAGTCGTGGTAGGAAGGCGAGGAGCTAAGCGAGACTGAACGCCTCGCAGGCTCTAAGTAGGTCCTCCAGTCCTCCTGAGGACTTGTGCTCATTGTTACAGAAGGAGTTCGCCGGTGTGAAGGCCCGGCCTCATGATCATTAGGAGCATTGAAGGGCGCCTTGCCTCGTCCTCCTCGGCCTCTGAATCTTGGCGACATGTTCGTGTTCCTGTCAAAACAAACAAACGAAACAACAAAGAAAAACAATAAAGGACAAAATAAAATATTAGGATTAGTCCTAAGTCCTTTGCCTAGACTCGGAAGTCAAGGAATGTGCAACTGTGTCATTGAGATTAAACACAAAAGGCTAGTGTTTAATTCACTCAATGTTGGCTCTGATACCAACCTGTCACACCCCGATATTTCCACGTATTACCGGTGGGCCCGGTGGGGAGTATCGTGACGTAGTTGATATCATCATAGTCAATAATCACAGTTCAATGAACAGCGGAAGTCTAAAAGTAATGATATTACAAACCAAATGAAAATATCATAAGTATTACAAACGGAATGTAAAAGGATCCACAGGCGGATCAAAACAAAGGAAAATATTGTTCAACAGATTTTTAAGTGAACAAGCTTGCAAGACTCTTTATTTATTCACTCGGGAGTAGCCAGCCTATTTCGCATAGTACCTGCACTTAACCTTTTGGAAAATACGTCAGTTTACACTGGTAAATACAATTAACTGACTCTTTTGAAAATGTTTTAAGAAAATGATTTTTAAATGCACAAGGCACAAATAATCTTTTATAACTTGGGACAATTATTATAAAAACAATCTTGTATACAGTTTTACATGTTTGTCGTCCGTCAGGGCCGGTTAGAAGAGCCGGACAAGATTAACTGGCACACCATAAGTATAATGCCCACAAGGAATACCTTATTGTGGGATACTTTTATACATACGCAACTGTCAGGTGTATGCCTACACCCCGTGCTTAAGTCGTGGCCATTTCAATGAATGAGCCGATGATATCCAGGACATGGTCATTAACCCCCCCAAAGGCCATATACCAAACAAAACAGATTAAAACGGGTTATGTAAATATATTGATCATAATCCGACTTAAATAACTACACACCCGACCAAGCGGTATTATTATAATACTGTATCCCAAGCCCGTATAACGGAAAATAAGTTAAAAGTATTTACCTGAGAAATTTATACAAATTTATCCCAGCCGTATACAATCAGTAGGTGCAAATATCTTTTACTGGGCTCCTAAATCTGGAACGAAGGTTTTAATAACCTATTAGATTCCTAACGGGTCTTACTTAAGTTTAAACTTAGACCGGTTAGTTTTAAAGAAAGGTTTATGGTTCAAAACGCACGATTAAGCGAAGACCGGATTAGAATGTGATTTAGACCCGACAAGTATGAAGACTTGTATAATATGGGTAAACTAAACACATTCTGGATTTTAAAGTGAAAATGTTAAGGTTTGACCCGTTTCGGTCCATTTATGCAAACTAGTCACAAAAATCGTACCGAACGCGAAAAATGCGTAACGGGTAACCAAACGCGTCATGAACAGGTTTCACAAGTTAATATGCTTTAAATATGTTGTGATATCAGTAGGATACCTTCCATTATGCCCAAAATGGATTTAAAGTCAAATTAAGCGCCGTAGGGGTATTTTGGTGATTTTAAAGGTTATAAAAGAGGTTAAATATTAATCTAAGGTTCTGGTCTAAAATGATAAGTAAAAATATTTACTTTAGTAGGTTATATCAGTAAAATATTATACATATGTGAAATTTATCATTACCGAATCAAAGCAAGAACCCCATGTTATGGTCAGTTTAAAAATAAATAAAAATTTTCAAAAAGCCCAAAATATTATATTACATCAGTGGGTAAAAAGTTTGGTGTCGACATTTGGGTTTAAATAGGCTTTATGCTAATAATGTCGTTTAATTAATAAAAAGCTTGCAAATTACGATATTGAGCATAACTCCTAATTTAGAGCTCAAACTGATATCAAATTTTTAGGACATGTTATAAATTAGTAATAAAGGTTTTTGTCCTCTCACATTTTCAAAAATCTCGTTTTAATATAAAAAGGGCATTATGGTCAACATTTAAGCAATTAACGGAAACATGCAAATGAATCGGATAAATAAGGAACCATGTAGTATAACCTCAGAGGGTTTTACTAACTTATAATATGTCCTAAAGGAACCTTAAGGCATATCTAAAACAAGCTAAATCGGGTCTGAACTGAAAGTCAAAACAAAAGTCTTCTTTTGCGACTTTCAGTTGCGAACCGAGCCTAAACTTAGAATTGTCGGGTTGAACTTGCTTAGCATGTTCTTACATTATTTACCAAGTTATTTTAATGTTAAAACAGGTTCCGTAACTTCTACATTACTAGTTATGAATATATTTGCAAAAAAATAGCTTCTGTTGACTTTTTAATATTAGGTTTGACCCGACAATTGACCAAGTTAGAATGATAATCACGGGGTGCCCTATTAAGGACTTATTACCCACATAAGTACCAACTCATAGCCACTTTTAATTCGAATAATGGCTGGACCATTAGTGATTACTCACTAAGTCAAAGCTTAATTACGACGGCTTTGACTTTCGGTCATTAGACTAATAAAACATGAACTAGGAAGGCTAAGCATGCTTACAAAGGCTCTTAGCACGAATTAGGAGCTTGAGGAAACTTGCTTGAAGTCCAGAGAGCTCCGGAGAGTGAGTTGTGAGTAAATTTGTGAATGAGCACATGAAGTTGCAAACAAGAACTCCTTATATAGGAATTTAAATCTCACAAGATCATTCCAACAAGGTCTACAAGTGATTCCTGATCATCACAGGTGTCCCCTATGCATGTAAAACCATTGGTTCTGTCCCTGAATTCGAAAACCACCATGCAAAGGCAGTGCAACAGGCTGTACAGGAACATGTCCCTTTTTTCTGCATCTGTGCCTTTTACGCGGCCCAAGTAAGGTTTGGCTTATGGGCTACGCATCCCGCGTGAGGGTCTGATCCGGTCACCAAGTTTCATTTATTGCAATTTTGGTCCCTGGTCCTTCTAAACTTGTTTTAACTTGTGTTTATTGCACTTTTAACCCCCAAACTTGACTTTTAAGGGTCTTGAGTCCTCAAACATTTATCAATAAGCTTTCGGTTAGTCACGAGGTCACCCGAACGGCCTTGAAACGCAATGTTAACGCATTTAACCCTTATTACTTGTAATTAACACTTTGATTATCTATTTGCGTCGAAACTCCACGAATTTAATATCCGTTGTTCTTGGGATCAAAATAAATTATCACAAACGACTTCCATTGTTCGAGAATTTATTCGTTAAAGAATACGAACGTCGTGTGAGGTTAATCAGAGGCATAAGAATGGCATGTTGACACTTTGGATCCCTTTATTAACATATTTACATTGTTTAACAATTTTAGTCCTCCAGAAATAATTCCTTACACGTTTAAAGTCCATGACACGTGTCTTCATTATATTGATCGTGATTTTATGAGGTGTTACATTAGGTCCGCCCCTGGGAGTGACTGAAAGATAGAATATACCAAAGACGAAGTGAATGACCCTCTGGCGACGGTGTGAGTTCCGGCGACGACTTCGTATCCGATGGTTGCGGCGTCTTGCGGGTTCCTCCGGTGACTGCGTCTGAACTCCGGCAAATGTCCGGCGGCGTGCTCGTGTCTCTGACACGATTTATGGATCAAGGTTTCGAACTTGGGTGGCTTTCTTCTCCGACACGTTCCGTTGAAACTCGGACGCGAAAACGGATCTGAGGGGTGGTGATAAGCGATGAAAAAAATGGTTGTCGATGATTATGAGATTGGGAGGTATTTATAGGCTTGATTGGTTGAAAGCCAAAAAAAAAGAAAAGAAACGCGTAATCAGTTACAATTACGAAAAATAATTATGAAGAGCTGAAAAAAAGGAAACGCAAAATGGTGTTTAATTCCGTGAAGTCAGGAAGGGTTTGGTGTCTTATTTCCGCGTTCACAGTTGGTTTAGGCGGCAATTGTTTAAAAAAGAAATTTCAAACGTAATGAAGTTATAAGTATTATACGTTTCTAAATCCATCTGATGTCAAGACGGTGGTGCACTGGTTAAGTTGTTGTTTGAATAGGCGCGAGACCTGGGTTCGATACCCAGCCAGCGCATCCTTTTTTTTATCCTTTTAAACAAAAGTTTCCCAGAATATCACAAAAGGTCCCTGAAGTTACCTTAACTGAACTAACCGAGTTATATCATAGTTATTAACATAACCACCCATTATTCTTAACTAAGTTATAACTTAATTATCATAAAAGTTATTTTAAAAATCTAAAAACTAACTAGTTTATTTTAAATTTGAAAATGATTGTTTACATTAATTAATTATTTATCAAATAAGTAATTAACTACATTGATAATTAAAATAGAAAAAATCTTTCAATGGTTAATTAATTCGCGAAAGATTTTCGAGGTTCAAAGTTTGGATTCAAAATTCAAAACAGGTAGGATTTTGGAAACCCAATTTGACGGATGTTACACGACAGTAATTTAAGAATGCAAAAACTTAATCACTGTAAATACAACTTGGAAAACATTTAGGGTTTTGAAAGCATTTGATAAAAGAGAATGACTCACATTGCAGATTTAGGGTTTCCAGTAATCGCCTCCTGGTCTAAGTCCTGGGTTCCAAATTAAACACACAATGTAACTCATATTAGTGTATTAACCCAATTCAAACTTTAACGATAATCATGAGATCAAAACCTCAACGTAGTTAACAAAGTATAACCTTATTCAGGCAGCACTTTGACATCCACTGATTTGGTTTTAGATCAACTGGACAGAATATCGTACCAGTGATCAGGGTTAGTGCGCTGTCTAGGGAGTAGAGTTTTGAGAGTTTAGGGGTATTAGGTGTTATGACAGTTATTCGAGAGAGAAAGAAAAGAAAATGAATAGTTTGAATGTCCAATTCTCGTTCAATATATAGCTGTATTTTGATGTCGTTGGGTCACGCGACCAGTTTCGTCGTTCCCCTTCGGGTAGCGCGACGGGGTAGATTAGGGCATAGGTGGCATGAGTCACCACGTAGGCCTGCCACGTGGTAGCACGTGTCTCCTGACGAACAGGGAAGCGCCGTGTCATGAGACCACCATTTGCAAACCTCGTCGTGTAGCGCGAAGACAATTAAAACTTGATTTCGTCGTCTTTTCGTTTTGGTTCTCGTCGTACGTGTTCGGGGTCTTGATTACGGTTTTTCATAGGTCTTTTGGGAGTTATTACATTACTGTACAAGTGATTAAAGCCCAACTTACTTAGTCATTATCTCAGAATGTTTAATTGCTATAGAATGTCAAGTGATTAAATACCGTCAATTTAGTTATGTCATCTATATTACACTTTAGTCTCTCGTCTTTAACAAAATTATAGGGAATTAGTTAGTAGTTACACTTTATCCCCTTATAAAAAAACAAACTCCCCACACCCTCTGCCGATTTTTAAACAGTCATAACTTTTTGGTACGTTAATATATATCTTTTTAAATTACACCATATAAACGAGTATTTTATTCTCTTTAATTTGAGTATAGTATTGTTATAGCTTTTTTAATTAAAAAATCGATATGTTACGTGATTAAAACTGAATAAGGGTGAGTAATAATTGAATCGTTAACCGAAAACGAACCGAAATCAACAGAAAACTGATTAACCAAAACCCGAATTAACCAAAAACAATTATCGATTTTTTTGCACCCACATTTAACCAAAATTAACTGAACCAAATGTAACGCCCTGCGTCTTCATACTTTTTATATTTGGGAAACCCTTACTCGTAATCCTATTGTTGGGAACTTTGTAATCTTGTAATCATTCTTTCATTACAATCGATGTAAAATCCAAGACTTGAATCATAATAAAATTTGTGTTTTCGTTACATTTATGTTACCTACACCCAGTACATGTTCATACATTCAAAAACGTTATTCATGTGACACTTTATTCATACTTTGTGCTAAACACGTCAAACTTGCAAACTTGTAAACTATATGCTACATTTATACAATTTTGACACTATTTTACGTCAAATACTCATGTTTATACTCGTTTTATATGTGATTTGTGATCCAACTACATAACACACCCTAAACATGCTTCTAGTGCCTAAAATGTCCTAAAATGTGCTTAAAACATGTAAAAAGGGAAGTCTAGGGGCTGAATTGTAAATAAACCAAACTCAGCCCACTTGGGGGAGAGTAGCGGCCCGCGAGAACTTTGGGCTCAGGCTTCGCGGCCCGCGAGAGCAGCCCATCTCGTGAATTGCTGATCAGACTTCATTTTGAAAGCGATTTGATTTTTATTTTGAGTTTTAAACTAGTTTTTGGCATTAATTACACGCCTAACTCAACCCTAAACTCCTCCCTATATAAACCCATCATTCTCCAAGCCATTTTCACTTTTCAAACACCTCAAACTCACTCTCAAACACCCTCAATCAGCTGCAAATTCGAAAGAATGGACATATTCACCACAAGTTACAAAAACAAGCATAACTTCTTCATTTCTTGGCCTTTTTATCGATTCTTTTTCCCACTTGCTTGGAACAACCTTAGGAACATTTCCAGAGGTTTTCCATGGAAAATCAAGTCCTGGAATGTCCCCAAAAAGGCTCCAAAGTGGACTGTTATCTTCTGTTTTCACTTAAAAGTTTCTTAAACTTTGCTAAACTTGAGTCTATCTCATCTCAAACCTATGTCCTAATGCTCATAATCAATCGAATGGTTAGTTGGGATTAAAAAAGGATGAGAAATGTTAACTCAGAGGTTAAAACCTCACAAACATTCTGTTTTAGAAAGGGTTTTACCCACAAGAAGGGTTCAAGCTTGAAGCTTGGTGTATGTGTGATTGTTAGACTAGCTTGCGCTATCTTTCATAAAAATCCACTCACTTCTTGATGTTTTCCATAGATTAGAAGTTCTTATTTCTCTATTTACTTGTAAGTTCATGACCCTCCTTGTTGTCTATGACAACAAGTGTAGTGGTGAACAATAGAGGTACCTAAATGGAAGCTTTGTTCTTCCTACCTCATGTATGAATTATATGACACAACGAGGTGCCTAAATGAAGACTTTAATCTTCTACCTCATGCTTGATATATATGATATAGTATATTCTATGTAATACTTATGTAACATTCAAACAAACCGAACTTTTGATGATGAACAAGTGGACATTGTCAAGTTAGTAAGTTTATCATCTAGGCATCATATGTGATGGATGATTATTTTCATATGTCTATTTTCATGTCCTTAAACTTCATGTTCGTAAACCCTAATGTAATCATCCCTTAGAATTCCGAATCGAACATATTCAACCTTCTAGTCTCAACGACTCTGTCTCAATGGATAATCGGAAAGCACATGCAATTTTGTCGGTATACTCAAACCCATTTTTACTTTTAAACACTTTTGGGTGCAACATATATTCTATATAAACACACGAAACACTTGAAACTATTTGAATCACTCTCTATCCATGTTAAACATGATACTATATGATGCTTGTTAATCTCGTATATTATGTAAACTTTTAGTGTCTATATGCTCATTAACTTCGTACAAGCCTACCTTAATAATTATAGCGCTATAGGAGTAATGCATCGCCCACTAGTCTCGGGGTATTGTTAAGTTAAACATGTTACCTCCTGTTATTCTTAGGGATAGGCTATTTTAACGCATTGGATTCTTGGGTTTGAACATATACTTGACACCGTTTCAACATACTAGTAACTTGCATTTAGTATTCATGTTGGATACGAGCCTCAGACTATTTTAAAACTATTTTTATGCTATGTATCAAACTTGTATACTCACCAACTTTTTGCTGATCATATTTTAATACATGTTGAAGGTTTGATAGTCAAGATGATGCTAAGTGAAGAAACAAGATTAAGTGGACTTAGAAACACACTTAGATTAAACTATTTTATTGTTGTATATTCGAAACAATATTGTTTATGTTGATTCCTTGTATTATACTTTAGCAATTTATGAAATTCAATTTAAATTATATTGTCACATAGTGTTATGATGTTTTGAGCAATTTGTTCGTCTCATCCCGATGTTTCCGCCATCGGTTGGGGTGTAACAGATTGGTATCAGAGCCATAACTATAGGGAATTAGGAAAAGTAGGAATGCTTTTACCCAGTCTATAGTTTTAGAGCTTATTCTTATGCTTTGCTTGAAACTACATACATGCTACTTTATTTGCTTCTTATTTATTCTCTTGACCTTTTGAATATATATACGTCACTTATGTGTTAATACTTGATATGCTATCCTTTTGAGAATAATACATGTTCTATTATGTGTTGATGTGTGTTTTAACGTTCTATTCTTATGTGTTATTCTTGACATGCCTTCTTATATGTCTACACTTGTTCGATTATTTCCTTAACATACACTTTTCTAAGGCTTTTGCTTGATTATTCTAAACCCGACAACACTCATATTATACAAATGAGACGAGTTTACCAAAATAGGCGTGAAACCCACAATTTGGTAAACGACTCCCATTCCGCTTAATTCTATTTTTGCACGAAATTACACCATTAAGTTAGGGGTGAAACCCACATCTTAATGGAAATTTCAAATTTCGATTCCAAATTCTAGTGGACCCTCGTCAACGTGTCGAAATTTAATTTTGACCCGACAAGTACCAACCACACTTAGGGTACAAAGTCGGTAAGTTAGGTGTGAAACCCGCATCTTGTCGATTAGTCCCACTTCTTGATTTTTCATAAATCCTGTCAAGTCTCGAATTTTCGATTGAATTAAGACATGTAGTAACCGGAAGGGTGAATACCGTTAACCGACATGTCGGCAAGAGTATACCACCTATTAGGCCAAAACATGATTCTCAAATTCGAAAGACTTTTAGACCACTTTGGTTAATCAACGTTCCATTTTGGAACCATCCAAGTTTTAATCGAATTTACGTTTTATTATTCTCGATCATTTATGATACAATTCCCTCTTTTCGAATTCGAATTACTTTTGAGATTTCACTTTGACGCATATATCATACCAATACTTTTTCATACATGTATATATTATTCACATATATGCTTTCACGTAATTTTATTTATATCCCTTGTAACAATAAATGAAGGCATATCATCAAGATAGGAGTGATTTCCTTACCTTGACGACTAACTCCGTTTCTTTTCTCATCTTACAACGACCTCACCAACAAGTTAGGGGTAATTCCCTTACTTAGGTGATCGTTACCAATACTTACTTTTAATAGACTTTATTATGTACACACTATCATGTTTATACCCAAATTGATTATTATTAGTCAAATTCTTATTCATCTCAACATGCATTGTCTATTTAAACCTACTTATTATCCTACAATCTATTTTCACATTCTCTCACATCCACAAAATTCTTAACTTTTACCATAAACGCTTATTCCTCGATTTTCAAAATTTACGAAATGCTACTTATCAACCTAGTCGGTCTAATAAATCCATTGCCCACGAAATTTTGTATTCAAAGTAACTATTGAAACAAGCTCATCTCATATCATTAAACTAGAGATTTTCTATTTTCAATTGGGAATCAAACCAACTTTTTCGCACACACCTATAAAGTGTTACCAATATTATTCAATCATTTACTAAAACTTCTTTCAAAATCAATAAAACGTTTTACTAAAGACGCTTTTTCAACAATCACTAAGCTCGTATACCAAAATCCTCTTTTCTTAATAATCAACGTTGTCACAAGAATCTCTAAACCCCGAAATTCTTCGTTAATGAAAAGTTATTTAAAATAATGCAACCTTATTTACTTCTATAACCTTTTCAACCATTAATCAATACGTCAATTAAATTTAAAACGTGTGGGCAAGGAAACTTCATAAGAACCAACCATTTTCAACGTATGTAAATTCTTTTAAAACAAGAGTTGCATTTCCATTCCTTCACAAAGTACAACACACATAACCAATAGATATTTTATACTCTCTTTACATTTACAAACTGGATTCTATATTTCGTGTCAACTCCATCTACTATGATTTTAATTAAACTTCACGCTTTGCTCAAACAACTATACATGCGTATCATCTTACGTCTTATAGTTTATATCTCACGACAATTTCACATGTACTACCCATTTTTGCTTACTTTTATACTCAAACCTTCTTAATCTTTTACGTGCTTTAATTCGTAAATTTCGATTAATGTTACAAACAAAATCATTATTTCTTACACTCATATTTATACATTTTATGTCTACACTTATATCCATACTTACACATTTATGTTTATAATTCAAAATTCATGCATTTACATTTATAACCACACTTATACAATTTTGTTTGTATCTATATTCATACCCATACACACATTCATGCCTTATACGTTGGCACTTATAATCATTTCCCATCGTTTACGTTTATACTAATGTTCAAATTTATATTTCCACTCGTACATTTTTTTCCATACTTAAACATGTTTTACACCTATAGTCATATTCACAATCATCTCATACATTTCGCCTACACCAACACTTATACAATTATGGTTACACTGATATTCACAATCATGTTTTACTCATATTTATTCAATTATGCTTATACTTATCTTCACGTTCATACACTTTGTTCATACTTATACAATTATTCCTACACTTATATTCATACTCATACGTTCTATTCATACTTGAACATTCATGTTTTACACTTATATTCACGTTCATATTCATGCTCATGCATCCTATGTTTATACTTATATTTATACACGTATTCATACTCACGCAATTTGTGTTTATACTTATACTCATATTTGTGTTCATATTTATACTCGTATTCACACTCGTACTCGTGTTTATATTCTCATTTATACGATTTATGTTATACTCGTACTCGCATTTACACTCACATTTATACGATTTCTGTTATACTCGTACTTATGTTTATATTCTCATTTATACAAATTGTGTTTATACTCACGTCATTCGTTTGTGCTCAAATTGCACTCACATTTGTACTCATCTTTTTTTTCATACACGTTATGCTTATACTTGTGCTCATACTCTTGACATGTGTTTTGTGTTTATGCTCACATGCGTGTTCATATTTAAACTTATACTATGCTCATGCTTTTTACTCAAGATTTATAAACTCGCACCTGTGCGCGAGCAAAACCCGAGGGATTCGCTTACGTTGGTCTTATACTGTAACAACCCACACTTTCGTGCGTTGTTACTACTCGCTACACTCGTTACGCCTAGCACCAGAGATTCGGATCATAATGTAACTATATCGCATACATCGCTATATCGAAACATTTTCGCATATTATCGCATATTTTATCACTATCACATCACATTGCACTTGCCGACAACCACGAAGATGTCAAGTGAGGACCAATTCTACCCTTCTTGATAGCCGTGATGTGTCGCAGGGTAACTCATTACTTGAAACACACAATAACGTTCACGATGACATAGAGAGAGGACCTACTCTACCCTCCTCAATGACCGTGAAGCGTCGCAAGGTAATCGCATACTCGAAACGAAACCCGGATTATTGTATCGCAACTTTAACATATGGATACGTAAATACGGCCCCAAGTGATTAAATAATAATAATAATAATAATAATAATAATAATAATAATAATAATAATAATTAAATATAGGAAACGCGTACCCAAAACTATCGCAACGCTCGAAACAATGAATTTCCCCGCACCAAAGATCCAACTGGAATGGCTATCCGAACGGATAGGTCATCCAACGGATAGGCCATCCGAACGGATTGCCATCCGAACGGATGGGCCATCCGAATGGATGAGCCATCCGACCCTGCACACTCAACCTCCTCTCCTCCCCCTTGCCTATAAATACCCCTCAGTCACATCAGGAACACTTGATGTGACTGCTGCTGTTCGACCAGACGCTCCCACCCCTTTTTCTCTCGATTTCTCGCGATTCCGGTAAGATTTCAACCTAAATCTTGTACTTCTATGATCTACCCTTAATTCCACACCTTTCTATCTTTTAAAACCCAACTTTTAACCGTGAAATCTACTGATTTGAGGTGTTCTAAGATGATGTCACCAAGAGTTCATATGAACTTCAAAGTGTGACCTCATTTCACCATGAACAACTCAGATCTGGGTGATTTCCACATGTTTTCATAACAATCTCACCTAAAAATCTATGTATCTAATCAAAGTACTGTGCGATTTCGGGTTAAACATGAGAAACAGTCAAGAACGGCCAGATCTGATGGAATGGGGTGGTTCCCGGCCGTTAGAATGGGTCGGAACTGATGAAATTCCATTTGTTTAAACACGATATCACACCATCTCAGTAAAACCACATGTATTCCTTCCAAAAACCATCAAGAACAGTTGATCGGGACGTTAGAACGAACTGTTGTCCACCAGCCGGACAGGTCATCCGACCGGATAGCGTGTCATCCGACCGGATAACATGCCATCCGACCGGAAAACATGTCATCCGATCGGATAACATGCCATCCGACCGGACAACATGCCATCCGACCGGACAACATGCCATCCGACCGGATAACATGTCACCCGATCGGATAGCATGCCAACCTACCAGATAACATGCCATCCGACCGGACAACATGCCATCCGACCGGATAACATGTCACCCGACCGGATATAATGCCAACCTACCAGATAACATACCATCCGACCGGATAACATACCATCCGACCGGACAACATATCATCCGACCGGATGTCTGTCATCCGACCCAAACCACTGTTATCCGACCATCCGACCCAAGGAACTGTTGCCCGACCGGATGAGCACCATCCAACTGGATATCAGTCATTACGATAATATTTCCGTTTAGCACACCATCGCTTACGCTACCGTTCCATGTTTATGCTAACTCAGGCGCACTATAAATCAATCCAATCAAATTGTGTCCTCGCTAAGTACGCATGGTGAGTATACTTGAACCCTTTTTGCTTTTGCACTTTTGGGTGTAACATACGTTGCTATCGAATCAAATCACATCAAATGCTTAAACTATTTATCACTTGCGAATGACATACGTGCATATTTTATACGTGATGCTAGCTGCATATGTGCTAGGACTTATACTCGTGACGTCCCACCATGACTAGTATAGTACTATTGCGCCCGACGGGGTCTAGTTTGCCATCGCGTATTCGAGCATCGATGACTTAGCTGGTAGTATCGGTTTTATGAGTATATATGCCGTGTATCCCGTTTATGTATGTAGGAAATTCGCAGCACTTTTAATCTATTATGCTATTACATATCAAACCTGTATACTCGCCAATACTTTTGTATTGACTTTATTTTAACATATGTTGCAAGTTAGATCGCAGACTATCTCAATCAAGCTAGGAAGTCTAGAAACTCAACTAAAATCTAGGTTGTCGGATTTGTTTTGTTCGAGAGAACACAACATCTGTGATAACTTATGTGATTATATTTGTTTATTAGTATGGGATAATGAACGCACGAAATATTGTCGCTAATAGTTGTTATGGATTCTCCTGAGCAATCTGATTCGCCTAGTGCCGCGCCCCGATGATTCCGCCATCGGTTGGGGTGTGACATATACTATTTGGAACACAAACGTGCTTATATGCTACATTTCTATACACACACAATCTTATTTTTAGAATTCATGTATACCTTAATTCATACACAACTAGTACAAGCTATGCGGATCATGCGGCAATTGGTATAATCGCAGGTGCACACAGGATTATAGTAATTGGGCGTATGAGAACCATAGAGTGTACTACTGCGTATGGTAAGACACGGAACGTAACATGACACCGAATACGGGATGGACGAAATATGGTCAAAACATGGTGGATACACCGCTGGTACTTCCTATATATAAGTCTTTTCACCATGTTACCAAACTTTCGTAAAACGTGCCATGAGAAATTCAGTGTTTTTGCAGACCTTTGGACCTAATACAACTTTAAACAACTCACAAACGCATTATATCCGATTATCCACGACGAGACTTCATTGTTAGAACGCTACTTTCGTCTATCCAATACTTATGTCATTCTTATACTTGCACTCATTAAGAGTCACTCGTTCACTTCCATACTCTCATTATTCTCCATTATTCTTTTCTTCTATACCAACCTCGCTCACAATCAAGTTTGTTTAAACGTTCAAATTCTAACTTATCTCCTTACCTTTAAAATTATCCTTCTATTCTTTATTCTTGTGCAAACGTATTTAGTAGACCGTTATCACTTTATTCAAAGTGCTAAACCTTCTCGTTCCTCTCAATAAACAATTTTTACAAATGTGTGATTTTAAAATACCCTTAAAACTTCCTATGCAAACTACCCCACTTTCATCAAATACAAATCGTTTTGATACAAAGATCTACCTCGTAAATACGAAACATTTTTAAAACAACTCCAAATTTAGTTATTTAAAACTTGTTAAACTCGTTTTACCTATACACGTTTCACTCATGCTTCTGCCTTAAAACCATTTTAGCCCAAACAAATTCTTTTACAAACCCCTCTTGTCGTTCTTCAAAATTTCATACCTTTTTACGTTTCAAAATTTTCAAGTCTCAATTTTAAATAATCACCTTTTGCCAAAACTATTTCAAGTCTTCCTCTTGAATAAATTTAGGGACGAAATTTCCTAAAGGATGGGAGACTGTAACGCCCTGCGTTTTCATACTTTCTATATTTGGGAAACCCTAACTCGTAATCCTATTGTTGGGAACTTTGTAATCTTGCAATCGTTCTTTCAATACAATCGATGTAAAATCCAAGACTTAAATCATAATGAAATTTGTGTTTTTGTTACATTTATGTTACCTACACCCCGTACATGTTCATATGTTCAAAAACGTTATTCATGTGACACTTTATTCATACTTTGTGCTAAACACGTCAAACTTGCAAACTTGTAAACTATATGCTACATTTATACAATTTCAACACTATTTTATGTCAAATACTCATGTTTATACTTGTTTTATATGTGATTTGTGATCCAACTACATAACACACCCTTAAACATGCTTCTAGTGCCTAAAATGTCCTAAAATGTGCTTAAAACATGTAAAAAGGGAAGTCTAGGGGCTGAATTGTAAATAAACCAAACACATCCCATTTGGGGGAGAGTAGCGGCCCGCGAGAGCATTGGGATCGGGCTTCGCGGCCCGCGAGAGCAGCCCAGCTCGTGAATTGCTGATCAGACTTCATTTTGAGCGTGATTTGATGTTTATTTTGAGTTTTAAACTAGTTTTTGGCATTAATTACACACCTAACTCAACCCTAAACTCTTCCCTATGTAAACCCATCATTCTCCAAGCCATTTTCACTTTTCAAACACCTCAAACTCACTCTCAAACACCCTCAATCAGCTGCAAATTCGGAAGAATGGACAGATTCACCACAAGTTACAAAAACAAGCATAACTTCTTCATTTCTTGGCCTTTTTCATCCATTCTTTTCCCCACTTTCTTGGAATAACCTTAGGAACATTTCCAGAGGTTTTTCATAGAAAATCAAGCCCTGGAATGTCCCCGAAAAGGCTCCAAAGTGGATTGTTATCTTCTGTTTTCACTTAAAGTTTCTTAAACTTAGCTAAACCTGGGTCTATTTCATCTCAAACCTATGTCCTAATGCTCATAATTAATCGAATGGTTAGTCGGGCTTAAAAACAAGGCTAGGAAATGTTAAATCAGAGGTTAAAACCTCACAAACATTCTGTTTTAGAAAGGGTTTTACCCACAAGAAGGGTTCAAGCTTGAAGCTTGGTGTATGTGTGATTGTTAGACTAGCTTGGGCAATCTTTCATAAAAATCCACTCACTTCTTGATGTTTTCCATAGATTAGCAGTTCTTATTTCTCTATTTACTTGTAAGTTCATGACCCTCCTTGTTGTCTATGACAACAAGTGTAGTGGTGAACAATAGAGGTACCTAAATGGAAGCTTTGTTCTTCCTACCTCATGTAGGAATTCTATGACACAAAGAGGTGCCTAAATGAAGACTTTAATCTTCTACCTCATGCTTGATATATATGATATAGTATATTCTATGTAATACTTATGTAACATTCAAACAAACTGAACTTTTGATGATGAACAAGTAGACATTGTCAAGTTAGTAAGTTTATCATCTAGGCATCATATGTGATGGATGATTATTTTCATATATCTATTTTCATGTCTTTAAACTTCATGTCCGTAAACCCTAATGTAATCATCCCTTAGAATTCTGAATCGAACATATTCAACCTTCTAGTTTCAACGACTCCGTCTCAATGGATAATCGGAAAGCACATGCAATTTTGTAAGTATACTCGAACCCATTTTTACTTTTAAACACTTTTGGGTGCAACATGTATTCTATATAAACACACGAAACACTTGAAACTATTTGAATCACTCTCTATCCATGTTAAACATGATACTATATGATGCTTGTTAATCTCGTATGTTATGTAAACTTTTCGTGTCTATATGCTCATTAACTTCGTACAAGCCTACCTTAACAATTATAGCGCTATAGGAGTAATGCACCGCCCACTAGTCTCGGGGTATTGTTAAGTTAAACATGTTACCTCCCGTTATTCTTAGGGATAGACTATTTTAACGCATTGGATTCTTGGGTTTGAACATATACTTGACACCGTTTCAACATACTATTAACTTGCATTTTGTGATTCATGTTGGATACGAGCCTTAGACTATTTTAAAACTATTTTTATGTTATGTATCAAACTTGTATACTCCCCAAATTTTTGTTGATCATATTTTAATACATGTTGCAGGTTTGATAGTCAAGATGATGCTAAGTGAAGAAACAAGATTAAGTGGACTTAGAAACACACTTAGATTAAACTATTTTGTTGTTGTATATTCGAAACAATATTGTTTATGTTGATTCCTTGTATTATACTTTAGCAATTTATGAAATTCAATTTAAATTATATTCTCACATAGTGTTATGATGTTTTGAGCAATTTGTTCGTCTCATCCTGATGTTTCCACCATTGGTTGGGGTGTGACACCAAACCATTCATATTTTCATATATTTCTAGCTTTATACCTTCAGTTCATATATTTCTTATTTATACCCCCATTTTATGTTTTTATACCTCCATTTCATGTACCTATACATCCATTTCATGTATTTATATTTAAATTTCATGTATTTCTAATCAAAAGTTTTAGGCTAAGTTTGGTTTTGGCTAAATCGATTAACTGAAAACGGATTGGCCAATAAAATAGACTAATCGATGACCTCGATTTCGGTTGAGAAAAATAATCTAACCAACCGAACAAAGCACACCGTGGCAATGTCTGTGTTTACCGCCGCATCGCGCGGTCACCTATCAGTTATTAACCAAAATCGATTTTCGGTGAGCGATAACTAAATCGTTAACTTAAACCAAACCAAAAAAACAGAGAAGCCGAATCGAAGTCAACAAAAAACTGAAAACTAAAACTGAATTAACCCAAAACCATTTATCAATTTTTTTACTCTCATTTAACCAAAATTACCCAAACAAAAAACCGTCAATCTAACCGAATAAACCGAAGTTTATAACCGAAAACCAATTGGTTAATAAAATAGACTAACCGATGACTTTGGTTTCGGCTTCAGTTAAGGATATTACCGAACTGACCGAACCATGCACAGCTCAATGAAATGGATTACCCGGACCATGCTACAATAAATCTTATATAAATAAGAAAACTATCAAAAACAAGTATCGCAATGCGATGTGTCGCTCCCGCCGTATCTCGTGGGCATGCTGCTAATAAATATAATCTTGACCAATCATCATCATCATCATCATCATCATCATACTTAGTATATCCCACCAATAGCTAAGCTAAGGTAGGATCTGAGGAGGGTGAGATGTAGACAGCCTTACCTCTACCCCGTAGGAATAGAGAGGCTTCTTCCAATGAGACCCCCGACTCGATTGTAGTTTTGCATCAAGCCTTGGACATAAGTGTGACAACCCGTAACTTAGAGGTACAAAAAAAAAAACCATTCATCTTTCTTTTGCAAAATAATTATATGCGTATTTTATTCGACGAATTAAATTTATACTTATTTGATTTATAGTGTGCAAACGAGTATTCGAAGCTAAGTCCATATCGTCTTGAACCGACCCGAACCATTTGGACCAAAACACCTGTCTCGCTTGTCGACTCAACCCACTCGTGTTCTCAAACCATAACAAAATTTCTTTCAATTTATATTAGTTGTAAAAATAATAATAATAATAATAATAATAATAATAATAATAATAATAACAATAATAATAAAATAGTTAAATAATCAAAGAACTAAATGTTGACAAATTGCTTATTGTTTCTGTTTAATGTAAGCCAACATAGCCCTAGCTATTTGTTTGTTTTGTTGTCGGTCATTTGTGCAAACACACCACACACCCATAATCGCCAACTTTAAATTCATGTTTCTTTTTTTTGTGTTGCTTTGAGCGGCCCAAGAATTTAGAGATCAGCCCAACTCTTCATTTCTTTTTACTCATCAATTATAACCAGCCCAACATTACTATATTCCAACCGCCCTCTATTTTATTAACCTACATCAAATACAATACGTACTGTATTTTGTTGCCTCCCAACTCTAAACCCTATTACCTACTATCATCCTCTACACCCTTGTTTGCTCACATACTGTTGACGGGAAGTTGACTCTAAGATTCTATAGAGCACTCCTAAATCGCTAGGTATGTATATATTGTGTTCTGATTTTTAATTCTTTGAGTTTATATGAGTTTTTGGTTGTAAACCCTTGATTATTGGCTACGTTTTATAATCCGTGTTGAATGGTTATTTTATATGATGATTCGTGTAGTTTGAATGGTTTAAATCATGTGACTTTAATGTTAGGATCAACTATAAGTGCGGTTAAGTCAGTAAGGTTGCAGGTATGGGTTAAATCTTGTGTTTTGGAATAATCGCACATGGTTATGCATGATTCTTATTATACATCTTGGCTGCGTTATCGTTGATCGCGGATTCGGGTATGTGTCTCGGGTGTTGTTTATGAGTTTAACCCGGTGGTTAGTGGTAAATTAGTTGCTACATGATCTTACTTATGATATAAACCTGCTGTGAATTAATGTTTATGTGTAACGGGTTCGCTAGTCAATCGTTTGGGGGTTCGGGGAATGAAAACAGTAGGCTGTCAAATTGTTTCAGCCAACTTCAGTTGGCTATAACTGGGTCGTAACATTATGAAAAACTGATTTTCTGAAGCCTAAATCATACGTTTTCAAAAAACGCTTCAAATGGAACTAGAATCATATTTTTTTGAGGTCGTTTGCTATTTTTAAAGGTCCGTTTTGTATAGCAGCAAAAGCTGCGTTTTTTCTGCAGAAAAGGTGTGTTATCTTTTTCATCATAACTTGTAATCTGGATAGAGTTAGGTCATGAAATTCATACAGTAGATGGCCACGGTGTCGTCGTAATTCTCCAACTGAAATTTCGTCAATCGGACTTACGATGAATTTTAAATGAATTTTTCGTGGACTGCAGTCAGAAAGTGACGAATCTGATTGCAGGCCGATAAATGAATTTTATAAAATAATTAGTGATAAATTGGATCCCAAGATTTTGACACAATAATATTTGGATCGTTTAAAACATTCTGTAATTTTTTTGGGAATTTTTTTGTACACGAACTATTCCGGATAACAATCCGAAAACTGCCGAAAATGCACTATATTGCTGAAATTTTTATTCAATAGTATTTTAAGTCTTTCGTGACACTTGTGTTGTCGCTAAGCTATGTCGTGATAAATGCATGCATGATATTTAGTATTGTATGATATAATGTGCTACGTGCTAGATACGTGTAGGATTCGTGTTTCCGCGTGAGCACACCCACTAACCCTTAAACGGTAATCATGTTAGGACGTGATTGACCAGTTCCACCTCACATATTTCTTTCCATAACTTAATCTGCCGAGCTAATCTAAGGTAAGTTCACACTTTCTACAAAGCATGGGATTCCTGGTGGTTTGGGAATGGGTTAAGGATTAATATTGAAACATGCGTATTCTCTTTGGGTAGGATACGTACCTCCATCCTCCTTGGGAAGGATGACAACATTTAAACCTACGTAATCTCCTTGGATAGGTTACGTACCTCCATCCTCCTTGGGAAGGATGACAACATAGAACTTACTAGACAAAACTCTATCATGAAGTCCCTCATTTTTATATCGACTTAATCGCCGGGCCATTGGCGAACGGGTCATTAGTTAAATAGCGCTATTAGGTCTGACAAGCCTCACACCATGCCGCAGAGGACGGGAGTGGACTAATGTACTTGGGCACTTAGTCAATGATGATAGACGTTGACGCAGGGCACATAAACATGACTCTAGTCAGTAGTCGATATGGTAACGGGTCTAGTGGTTTACAACATGGGGTAGCCCCCACTGGTTATGGATTGGGAAACAAGGAACTGGTTAACTTATGGTTTTCGAAATAACTTATGGTTTTTGGAACAACATTAAAATGGACAACCAACTGTGAACTCGCTCAACATTGTTGTTGATTCGTTGCTACATGCCTTGCAGGTCGTTAAGTACTTAGCAGGAGCTTGCATGGGAGGAGTCGTTGTGGAACATGGACCGTTGTGTGTTCATGATAAACTTATTAACTTTAAACTTATGCTTTGGTTTTGAATTTAATGCTTCCGCTGATAACTTAGACTTTGTTAAATTGTTTTGACGCCAATTATATAGTTTGGTTTGGATTTTATTTATTTATTTATATTGTTCAATATGATTGGTGGCTGGATCCTGGTCAGTCACGCTCCCTGCGGTGATACTCCGCTTGTGGATTTTGAGGGTGTGACAATAAGACACATAACACTCAGCAATTGAGACAAACGTCGATTAGTGCATGTACCCGCTTGTCTTTTGGCTATCAACGCCACCACATGATGCATGATTAATAATCCCCCTCTTTTAACGTTATTTTCACGAAATTAGTAAAATAACGTTAAAATTAGTGCACTTTCACTTTTGCCCTCGAGCGCCCACACATATATATACATTATATGAGCATACCGCAAACAGGACGTAATAATCTTGACCAATGGAATGCTTTAAATTTTAAATAAAATTCTTTAAGCTAGCTATTTCTAAGAGCATTCACACAATGAATTCATCATCTCTATAACTAATTTTTGCTCAAATTCGTCACATCTTTTAAATCTTTTTAAATTTCATTCTCCATTTCTATCTCTATCTAATTAAAAGGAATAATTAGACACACTCACAAAATTTTAGGCATGTTCATTATGAAAGCCTTACATTTTTCTTTCGATTTTGGGGTTGAGATTAATATGGGAAATAAGAGGTGAGTGATGTTTGCGTGTGTAGAAGCACAATCACAATGAATAGAAATGCATGATACGGTTTAAGACAATGGAATCTCTTAATTCTTAGACCATGTGTAGTGGTCAAGCCTCATAACTCATATAGATGTGGGATTATATTTTTTTTTTGTTGAACGGCGTACAGTTAGGATATCGCTAACCGGGTTAGTAGTTAGTATGTTAGTATCTCCAAGTTAGTATAAAACCCCCTTGCCTGGACTTGAACCCAAGACCTCCAAGAGAAGCAAAGCTTCCCACCTCTCCCTTAACCACTAGGCCAAGAGATCATTGGTAAGATGTGGGATTATATAATACCAAGTAAATGTATAAAACAAAGAGGGTTATGAGAGGTTATATAACTTGAGTGTGTAGTGGGGTTATACCCCTTCAATTATACACATATATATGTATGTATATATATGTGTGAGATAGAAACCAATGGTGGCGCCGTTAGGGGTGAGCAGAAAACCGAAATAACCGAAAAAACCGAACCGAAACAAAAACCGACGGTTTGGTTTTCGGATTTTTAATAACCGAAAATTTCGGTTCGGTTTTCGGATAACCATTTTCAATAACCGGAAAAAACCGAACCGAAACGGAAAAACATATATTTTTATGTTTAAGTTTAAGTGTTTAACTCATGCTATTAGAAATTATTAATTTTATTCTTGAATATTAAGTACTTATAATAAAAACATTAGGATGTTTATTTATAATTGGGATGATTTATTTATTGCCTATAACAAATAACAAAATCTAATATAAAAATTAAACAATCTTCAAAGTATTATAAAAGAAAAAGTCCTAATAAAAACTTTAAAGAAACATAAAAATAGATTAGAATGTTACGTTTATGTAAACATTTTTAGTTAAAAAGATTAAGTAAAATAACTTAAATGTAACCATACAAGAAAGATTCTTAAATTTTGAATTATACTTTTCTTATTTTTGAATCTTACTTACTTTTGTTTTAAAAAACCGAAATAACCGAAAAACCGAATCGTACCGGTGTAAAAACCGAAAAAACCGAAACCGAACGTTTTGAAAAACCGAAAACCGACATTTCGGTTTTGATTTTGCCCTAAAACTGAACCGAATCGAACCGTACACACCCCAAGGCGCCGTTATACTCATCGCAGGGAGCATTTTTCAAGACCATAGCGCCCGGGGTGGGCGGTGCACTCCGGCGCTATGGGGCGCTATATATACGTGGGATCCAACTTTTGGGCCTAAAAAAGAAGATATGACATTCTTTTGGGTTAGATGTAGGGGTGTTCATAAAAAACCGTAACCAAATAAAAACCGTAAACCGAACCGTAACCATAACCAAATAAACTGATCCGAATAACGAATTTGGCTTTTGGTTTGGTTTCTAACCGAAACCGAATTGTGAATATGGTTTTTGGTTCGGTTTTGGATCCACATTTTATTTTATTTGGTTTATTCGGTTTATTTGGATAACCGAATAAACCATTTAACTTAAATAATTATTAAATAAAACTAATAATATTTATAAATCTTATACAATTTATTAGCCCAAAATATTTATTTTTTATGTAACCCAACCCAAAATACCCAAAGGACAAAACTAGAGTATCTTAAAATCAATCTTCGTGGTATGTATGGAATTGATACCGGGGACAAGGTTTGTAAAATGTGTGAAGATGCATTGACTGAAATATTCAATGATTACAAAAGAATTCACCCGGGCATGCATGCACCCAAGGCTTCGTCGTCGTCTTCTAAGACCGTGAATGTCGAGGATTCAAGTAGCCAATCTTTTAATTTGTTTGGCAGCGTTGACGATACATTTAAATTACTTAGGGAGAGAAACATGGCTGAGGTAAAGAGGCAAAAGGCAGCATCGGGTGTGGCTGAAGATTCAAAAACTGAAGTAGATAGGTATTTGAAAGAGGAGATCGAAGGAGATTATATATGGTTTGAAAGTCAAGATTTCACTGTTTTAGATTGGTGGAAGAAGAGAAGTGGAGCATTTCCTATATTGTCACTTGTTGCTCGTGATATTCTAGCTATTCCTATTTCAACAATGGCTTCTGAATCAACATTTAGCACGGGAGGTAGGGTGCTTGATACATTTATGAGTTCTTTAAGTCCTCCAATTGTTGAAGCTTTAATTTGTTGTCAACATTGAAGAGCTTGATAAGCTGGAAGAAGGTTATTATTATTTTTTACCCGTTTCTCATTATTCTTTTAACAAACATTATTTATATTTATATTATATTTACAAGTTAATACAACTAAACATCTATTGGTTTTATTTTTTCTTGTAGAAATGAAGGGTTATGCATGATTGGAGGAATGGGTTATGTATGCAGGTTCATTCTAGTTGGAGAAAGACTCATGTTTAAAGATTATTTATATTTTGTGCCATTAGACTTGTTAACTATTTATTCTCTATGATCTATGTTTTGAAGCTTTAACTTTGTGGTTGTGTCTACGACTGCTTTATGGATGTGTTTGCTTTATTTCACAATGAGACTTTCTTGTATTCATATATTGTTAGGTGTAAATTAGTGGCGATGTTCGGAAGTTGGAACACAAATATAAATATAAATTAGGAAAAAATTCACTTACGTGCAATTTGGTTAGATTTGGTTTATTTGGTTTAGAGTTAATTACTATTTTCGTCCATGTGGTTTGTCAAAAATCACTATTTCAGTCCATTAGTTTAAAATTGCGATTTCAGTCCCTGTGATTTCACTTTCGTAACCATTTCAGTCCACCTCCGTTAACCCCATCCATTTATTCTGTTAAGTACACGTGAATTGACCATAATGCCCTTATTAATAAAAAACAAAAAGATATCTAAATGAGTTAATTATTGTTTTCGTCCCTATGGTTTGTAAAAAATCACTATTCCAGTTCCTGTGGTTTCACTTTCGTAACCATTTCAGTTCAGTCTTCTAACACCGTCTATTTTACCGTTAAGTTTTTAATGAAATACCTAAATTACTCCTGTGTTAATTAAATAAAAAAAAACCATAGAAATTTAAAAGATTGTATTCTAGGACCCACTTGTTAAAACACAACCCCATGCTACCCCACCCCACTCCATCCCTGCTCTCATTTCTGGCAAAAGTTTCCAGTCATCTTCTCCGGCATCACAACCCCACCCTCTTAATGTCCGGTGATCCATTAGCCCACCCAATTAATATCTTTCTAGCAACATCAATTAACATAATAACTTTGAAAAATAATGTTCACCTGGACATTTTCTCATTCTAAAATCCAAAATTAAAATTTTTGAACCATATATGTAAAATTAGTGCTAGACTTCTACTTCTACTGAAGCAATGGTGGGTCGAACCATACAATCCAATTTAAGTCCATACGTCATACAACAATAAAATCATATAAATCCAATAATAAAATCATATAAGTCCATATTTAATTAACACAAGGGTAATTTAGGTATTTCATTAAAAACTTAACGGTAAAATAGACGGTGTTAGGAGACTGGACTGAAATGGTTACAAAAGTGAAACCACAGGGATTGAAATCGCAATTTTTAAACTAATGGACTGAAATAGTGATTTTTTACAAACCACATGGACGAAAACACTAATTAACTCATTTAGATATATTTTTGTTTTTTATTAATAAGGGCATTATGGTCAATTCACGTGTACTTAACAGAATAAATGGATGGGGTTAACGGAGGTGGACTGAAATGGTTACGAAAGTGAAACCACAGGGACTGAAATCGCAATTTTTAAACTAATGGACTGAAATAGTGATTTTTGACAAACCACAGGGACGAAAACAGTAATTAACTCTTTGGTTTATTTGGTTTCTATCCGAAACCAAACCGAATTGAATTTGGTTTGGTTTGGATCGGTTTGCATATTCCTTATTTGGTTTGGTTTGGATTTGGTTTAGGGTACAAAATTTTGAAAACCGAATAAACCAAACCGAATAAACAAAATAAACCATAAACCGAACCGATGAACACCCCTAGTTAGATGGTTAGCTATATAGCTAAACAAGGATTAAGGTGGCTTAATGTGGGGTATCCACAGCCTGTTTTGGCCAGTTTTAATAAAAAAATTGGGTTAATTATTAACTACGGTTTCAAAAAATAACAAACCAAAACGGCTGAGTCGGTTGGGTTACAAGCTAGTTGGTCTAACATCTTTTTTTCAAAAAAGTTAATTTAAATTAAAATTGTTAGCACGATAAAGACGGTTTATGAATATAATACACATATAAATTATTGCATATTCTTTGAGCCGAAAAAATAACTAATAAATGTTATATGGCCAGTTCCGGTTTGCTGTTTCATGTTCCAAACCGTCAAAACCGAAAAATATACATGTCAAACCGACCGACTGGCTTTAGTTTGGTTGGATGGTTCGGTCAACAATTTCTGACGGTTTGTGAACACCTAAGACTCTCCGAAGTGCAACGGCCTGCATTTACTACATGCATCCTAGTCATCACTGCCACATCAGCTTTTAACTTCTTCTTCCCACATGCATTCTCTCTTCTCTTTTTAACTCCAACCTATCCTTTCCACATACATCCTCTCTCTTCCGCATTTAGTTGAAAATTAGTATTTAAAGGGCCCACCTTCACCTTCTCTCTCCTGCATGTAGATGCACTTCCCTACATGCAACCCCCTTAAATGCCACCTACCCCAATGCTTCCTTTACAAATGCATCCTCCACATCAAGTGCAACCCCCCAACAAGAAGCGTTGGGGGCAGTCTAATGGGTGGTATTAGAACAAAGCTACCTGGAAATTAGAATTGGAGGTTTTCAATTTAAAAAAAATAGAAATAAAAAAATAAAAAAGTAAAAAATAAAATAAAACCCTTTATGGTTTAAAGTTATATAAACTATAGAGTTAAATGTCATTTTAGTCCTTGTGATTTGGGTTATTTAGTCAGTTTGGTTCAAACGTTTGAAACGTTGTCATTTTGGTCCACTGGATTAACTTTGTCCATTTTTTGTGTTAGCTAGAGGGGCAATTCAGTCATTTTTTATGTAATTCTGCTAACTACAAGGGCAATTCGGCCATATAAAATGACTGAATTGCCCTTCTCGTTAACAGCAAAATGAGATGAAGTTAACCCAGTGGACTAAAATGGCAACGTTTCAAACTATTTGGACTATAATGGCAACGTTTCAAACCTTTGAAGTAAATTGACAAAATGTCCCAAACCACGAGGACTAAAATGGCATTTAACTCTAAACTATATTTTTTTTTGAACGGCAAGGTGCCACAATTTTTTGGGTGCGAGACACCCCCCCCCCCCCCTATTGGGGGAGCCCGTTGCCCCTCTCCGGCCAGACGTGAGTGTCTTAACCGTGCCCCAGCTGGCATCAGAGAGTGACCGGCGTCCAGGGAAAAAGACTCCACAGGTACCTCGCCCTGGATCAGGGCTTGACGAGTTGAGAGCCGCCACAGAGGGGAATAAACCGCCTTAAATGGGGATCGAACTCGGGTACCGTGGGTAAAAACCCAGATGCATCAACTAGTTGGACTGGCATCATTTGCAACTTTAAACTATATATGGTGAAGGGTGTGTCTTGGGTATATTTCGGGTGGGATATGAAGGTTTATGGAATTTAATAATTTGTAGATGTAGTGCTATGGATCAATTTGACAACTCTAAATAATTCATTTGTCAAAATAACTAATCATGGTAAAGACATTCGGTTTTGGGATGATTGTTTTATCCACTATTTGCTCTTTTGTAGCTCAATCTAATTGTTGAAAGTGGTCCTTAGACCTTCCGTAAAATTTACCATCAAAAGCTTCTCCCATTTGACTTAAGTCAAACTCATAGGTGCCAAACAAAAAGTGAGTCGAGTGAACATCTTCCTACTTATCTAGTTGTCGACAGTTATAGTTCCGGACTTGCGCTTGTAGTTTCTGCCTTGTGCGCATTATGTAAGGAGTTTGAATCAAATGAGAACTATCTTCTTATGCGTTTGAAGCTTGGTTTTAAAAAGCGCGTCTGAGGTGATGCAGGTGGTGGCAAAAACAATTCAGCAGGTGTGAGACATAGCGATGTTAAGATGAGTGAATTTTGTGAGCTTGAGTTTAGGCAGATTTTATTGATTTGGACTCGTTTGGTTTTGAAGATTCTTTAGGTTGTACATATGTTTGCGTTTTGTAGGTTATACGTAATGCTTCTTAGGTTGTACATACATTTTTAGTGCTATATATTAAAACTCGCGCCTCGACTTTAAGGTCCTAAGCGCCTTGGGTCGCGCCTATTAAACCAAAACTCAAAAATTTTTAATCACAGTATGCAAACAGGTTAGTAGTATAAAGAAGGGAGAAGCCAAGTGTTAAAAAGAGCCGAAGCTAGAGACAAACACCACGACATGAAGGCCATTGCAGCTGACACTTGATATCTGCTACACACTTTCTTCCCACACACGAAACCACTGGCACCTGTTTCTGTTACCATGTAATCAGCCACACTTGCTGCTGAGCATGCTGCTGCTAATGACAGCAACGATAAAAGCTGTCATCATTTTCAAACTACTTTCCATCAACATACATAGCAATAATATTTTTAACGAGATTTTAATAATCCCAACTATTAGTTGTTGCCCCGCAACGATCCCAACTTCAAAAATAACGGTCCATTAGTTTACAATATGTGAAAAGGTGGGACCGTCACTGGTTATTTTGAAGTTTGGACCCTTGCTGGTCAACAGCTAATAGTTGAGATTATTAAAATCTATTATTTCTAATTTTAATGATTTCACTAAACGTCCCATTTCTACTGAACGTACCCTTGTACCGCCTGTCACAAACTTGATGGACCCCTCCTCCTCACATGGGGTCCATCAAGTGTGTAGGGGAGGGGTACGTTTAGCAGAACTTTGTAAAAAGAGTACCCAATCTCCGATGACGACGACGGACACCATGTGTAACCGACGAGACGGGCGGTGTGCAAAAACAGAGGATGCATCAACCATCGCCATTGTCAAACTCCATGGAACCGATAACCCTTTGATTGTCACCAAAAAGCTGAAACATAATTCATAAATGAAAAAACCAGTTATGATTCATGGATCATAAAATCACTAGAGTTACAAGCAAGCAACAATCCAGTTGAATTACCAGAAGGATGTATACGCATAGAATTCGACACCTACACACATGAAAGCAAGAGAAGCAGCAGAGAAGATGATCTGCCCCAATCTTAGGGCTAAGCTTCCGCTTGTTCCGATCGCCCCGGGCACTTCTTCTTCCATTGATCGAGTCGAATCACGAACTTGCAATTATGAATTTAGATGAATTTGGATTGAATTTGAAATGAAGTGGTGGTCATGTCATGAGGATCGGCCACCGTGCGTACAAGGCATTACACGTTTGTTGAATTGAATGCAGCTGCTTCGGTTTGTGTGTGAATGTGTTCGTGTGTTTGGAAGAATAAAGGTTATTGATTACGAAAGTGACGACGGTGGCCGGGTTTTAGCCTTTGACCTCTAAATTTGGTATTCAATAAAATAATATGTATTTTTTATTATTTAAATGTAGAGGTATGATTAGTGCTGTAAACGAACCGAACGTTCAGCAAATAGTTCGTGAACCGTTCGGCGGGAAGTTTGTTTATGTTCGTTCGATTAGCTTAGCGAACGAACACGAACAAAAAATTTCGTTCGGTTAGCTTAGCGAACGAACACGAACACAGGTCTCGTTCGTTCGACTACGTTCGTGAACTTTCGGTAATACGTTCGTTCGTGTTCGTTTGATTATATAAAAAAAAAATCTTTTATCTAAACATATTGAAAACTTGAAACTCTATTTTTTTCTAAGTTAGTTAAAATTTGGACATTCTAAGACTTTTTTTTTTTTTTGCATAATTATGTCTAAATTAGTTAAACTTGATTCATCGTTTGGTGGTCTAGTAGACTTCTTATGTTTTAATTTATCATTTAATGGTTGTATTTAACCACTTATATCCAATGTTTAAGGATAACGATGTTATTATTTTTTAAGTTAAATGTTCGTTTGCGTTTGTTTTTATTTGCTTGCATTCGTTTATGTTCGAGACCAGTGTTCATAAAATGTTCGTGAACAACTGAATTTTCTTAAAAAACGAACACGAACATAAACTTATGTTTGGTATGCGTTCGTGAACAGTTCGCGAACATGTTAATTTACTTAACGAACGAACATGAACATGACCTTGTTCGTGTTCGTTCAGTTCGTTTACAACCCTAGGTAGGATCATGAAATAAACCTACTAAACTACAAATAATTATACTATAAAATTTGCAGTCTAATTATTTGTAATTGTATGTGTATATTGTCACTTTTATTTGTTTATTTATTAAAACAAGAGAAAATTACTTTTTGAGTCCCTATGTTTTAAGGATTTTAATCATTTGAGTCCAAAATCAAAATGTTTAACGCCCTGAATCTCTATAGCCACTTTTCTTTACCATTTGAGTCCAATTTTTTAACACCATCCACCAAGTCTGTTAACTACGAGGGTAATTTAGTCATTTACACACAAAGTACAAGTCTTATATGCAAATGAATACAAGAAACAAGTCTTTAATGCATAAAGTTTTAATATATATATAAATAAATAATATAAATACACACATCTACACAAACTTTCTCACATCTTTGCACACTTTTCTCTCTCTATAAACACTACAATAAACCACCTTTGGCCCCACCTCCTTCAGCACCGTCGTCACCATTAGAGCCACCTCCACCATCCCATTGTCGCCAACACCACCAACGTTAAACCACAGCACCACCATCTCACTACTGCCGCCTCCGAACACCCACCAACACCATTTTGTAATCCAACCACCACTATGTTAAAGAATCACCATAACTGGTTCGATTCACAGTCAACAACATCAAACACAAATCAAACAAAACAAACCTCATCTTTCAGATCTTGAGTTTATTTGCAGATCTAGAGTTACACAAGCTACTACGTTCGTAGGTTTGTAGCAGTTGGAGGTCGTGAACAGATGTTGTGTTTGTGCTGGTGTTGACGATCGGAGATGCACGGTTGACGATCGGAGGTTGTGTTTGTGGTGGTGTTGACGACCGGAGTTCTGATAGTGGTGGTGGCAGCAGTGTTGTATGGTGGTTATGGTTGCAGGTGTGGTGGTGTATGGTGGTTATGGCAGTCCTTAGAAAGGGAGAGGAAGAAGAGAGAGAGGGAGAGAGAAAGGGGAGGTTGAGTGTGTATGTGAGAGAGATATATAAGAATGGTATATTATTTATTTTATTTTTATTCTTTTTTAAAGGAAGGGGTACTTTAGTCTTTTCATTAAAAACTAACAGAATAATCTAATGGTGTTAAAAAAATTGGACTCAAATGGTTAAGAAAAGTGGTTGTATGTACTCAGGGCGTTAAACATTTTGATTTTGGACTTAAGTGGTTAAAAACCTTAAAAGACAAGGACTCAAAAAGTAATTTTCTCTTAAAACAATTAACATTGAAGAACCACAGGCCAAGCTAGATAAGTTAAAGGTGTGATTAAGTTGGGGATTTCAATAAAACCTATAAGTTAAAGGTGTGATTAAGTTAGGGATTTCAATAAAACCTAAGGGGGTGTTTGGTTTAGCTTTTTGAAACAACTTATTGACTTATTATCTTTTTGAAAAACGCGTCAAAATAATTTTTGGATAAGTGAAAAGTATTTTTTGAAACAACTTTTTATATAAGTTGGAAAATCATTTTGAAAAGCTAGAAAACCTTGGCTTTTTTAAACTCCTTTTAACTTTTCATTAAATATTACCTTGTCCCACCTCATAAGCTCATCCAAATACCTTAAATAAGCAATCCCAAACACCCCATAAGCCTGAAACATCCGTGGGCTAGATAAGTCATATGTGTATTTAAGCTAGGGATGGCAAAAAAAAAACGAGCCCCAAGTATCTGGGATGGGTATTTGGGTATGGGATTGAATTATTCTGTGGGTACTGGGTATCAGACGGATGTGGATACTCCGAAATTAAATACCCGTTTACCTAAACCGTAGGCCTAAAAAGTTGCAATTTTAGTTTTTTATTTACCTTTTACTTTCATCTTCTAATCATGTATTTGTCTTTTGGGAATTACCTATATGTTAAAATTAAAACTGAATGAATAGTAACATTAGTAAGTGCTAGCAAATGATACCGGGTACCGATACCGGTATCAAATTAACCAAATTGGTTGTATTTTCGGTACCGGTGTGGCACCGGTTTTTACCCTCAAATACCGTTGTCGTACCAATATCGACCGGTACCGAACCGTACCGTACCAGGTATATACGGTACCTGTACCAACTTTTGGGGATTTCGGTACCGGTTGGTACCGAGCTCATCAAATCCTGTAGCAACGTATCAATTCAAGTAATTGTACCGTTTTGATTACTTTTCATACACACAGTAAGTAAATTGTATTTCGTTATAATTAGGTTTTATATACACAACTTATTTTGCTTTCTTTTTTGACTTTTTCTGTAATGAATGAATTGTAGCATGTAAAATCAAATTGGATATTTAGATTATTGATGAGCAAATCGTATCAAATCCTGTAATCAAACCGGTATCGTATCGGTACCCAATTTACTATACCAAATCATTTACGGTACCAATTTGGTACCCACCTTTTGGCGTTTTTAGAATCGTTACTTTTGATTCTACATCGGTCTAGCACCATACCTGTATTTATTGATTTTTACATTCAAATACCATACCGTATTGTACCGAGTATTTTCGGTGCCAGTACCTAATTTTGAGATTTTTCGGATCGGTACTTTCGGTGCCGTTATCGGTACCGAGCTCATCCATATTTCAACGTGTTAGTACTGTAATAACTGAACTGAAAACAACTGAATTTTCAACGTGTAGGATGTGTGGGTCCTATTATTATATATTAGGTTATTTAAAATCGTTTTTTTAGGACGAAGTGACTATGCTTACCACGACATTTTTATTTATGTTTTGATATTTGGTATCTGCTTGCCGTTGCTGACACACGTTTTGCAGTCATTAGGTCCCCGCCACAACACGAGGGCAGAAAATCAACTAGTTGGTAATAAAGAGTAGAGTCTATAAAAATTACTTGGTTTTCACAGCTCATACCTACATTCTTGATTCTTTTCTGTATCATTTTTCATTTCCCCTTATTATTTTTTTTTTTTTGAACGGCGATTGACTCCAACAGTCGAGAGGATCACACCCACATTGCATGGGTCCCTAGTCCCCCTCGGGCGAGGCATCCGAGGTTGACCATAGGCGCTCCACGAGAAAATTTCCAGCCGACAGCCACTTGACTGCCGTTGCAGCCTCCGCACTCAAGAGCCGGAGTAACCGCACTGTAATAGAAAACTCGTGTGCGGCTCAAGACTCGAACCCGGGCTATTACGCACTCAAGGCTCTTATCCATCATTGCCATGACCCCTCAACCAAGGTTGGGGTCATTTACCCCCAAATGCAACAGGTGGGGATCGAACCCGGGTCTCCAAGGAAACCCAAAGTTCTTTCCACCACTCCACTACAAGTGGGGGATCCTTATTTTCTTTTACATACATACATTCTTGAATCTTGATTCTTATAATATATTACATTCAAACAATCTTGCATACACGGTTCAATATGAAGAAATAGTCAAGAATTCAGGGTTGAGTTTGTGGGTATAAAGTGGAAAGATGAAGGTGGATGAGTTACATGCAAACTTTGATACCTTGCAAATGTCATTTCATTTTGTAATTTAAGTTGGATTCAAATTTTGGTTAGACCATGGGGTATGGTGGGGCTGGGGTTGGGGGCATGAGTTGACACCTGGAGTTCGAGCCCCTCCACCAGTGAGTGACGTGTCCGTGGGGTTAGGGCTGGCAATTTTACAAAAATACACGAATACACGACACGAACCTACACGAAGTTAACAGGTATCGTGTATGGCCTTAACAAGTATCGTGTACCAAACATGTAGACACGATATTACCTGTTAATTTTCGTGTATAAACAGGTTAAATACCTGTTTACCTGTTAATACCCGTTAGTACACGATAAGAAATTAAATTAAATAAAACTCATAAGCCATATGCATGTGGGTTCCTTAATTCCTTTCTATTTTCATTCCTCATTCAATTCAAAAAAAAAAAAAAAAAACCCTAAACTCCCTCTGTAACTCTCAGATAGCATGTCGTGTTCGAGTTTTTGTTCATGTTAACAGGTATTAACAGGTAATTTTCGTGTATATCGTGTCGTGTTCGTGTATATGATTTCGTGTATCGTGTCTTATCGTGTCGTGTCTTATCGTGTACGGGTATACACGATATGCCAGCCCTACGTGGGGTATGGTGGGGCGTGGGTGAACCGCGTGGCTTGGTAGTTTATTAAAAAAAAATACAAAAAATTGAAAAAATACACACAACATTAAAAAAAAAAACATAAAATTTTATTAAATTCTTAAAAATTACATAATTCCTAAAAATTACATAATTCCTAAAAATTACAAAATAAAAAAAAACCTAGAGCGTTAAATAAATTTCAAAAAGAGCGAGCTTGTCGAACGCCTTTCGCTCATTGCCCCGAAACTCAATGTTCGCCACCGCCACCCGGTCCTCGTGGCTTAACTCACCGCTCGGAACGGCTTCGTAGTAGGCTTTGAAACGATCAAGCTTCGGCCGTAGCTCGCGCCATTTATGTTGGCACGCGTTTAAGTTGTGCCGGTCGTGTCCGACGTTATGTCGGTAGCTTGCAAAGGCTTCCGGCCAATATCGCGTTTGACCGGGTTGTCGCCCCTTCATTGCGTCAACGACGCTCGTGACGAGAGCTAGCTCTTCTTCGTGTGTCCAAGAGGCCATCGATCAAGTGGGTTGGGGTAGCGGGTTCGATCAAGTGGGTTTTGGTTGGGGTAGCGATGGACAGCCAACAAGATTGTTTGGGTTGGGGTAGCCAGTGGGGTTGGGGTTATATTTATAGTGGATGTTGACTGTTGGGTTGGGGTGACCGCTTGGCTTGGCCAAACGGTTACAATTTAAATTTTAAATTACCCCGCTATGACATGGCCAACAAAGCGAATAGGATCCGGCCACATAGGATCGCTAGCCCGCCCCACGCCCGACTTTAAACCCCGCCCCTTGGGCCACGCCCCAACCCAAGCCCACCCGGAGTGGTGGCTTGGGCGTTTTCAGCCTACCCACGCCCCAACCCAAGCTTCATACCCCACACCCCACACCCCAGTGATTGTATTTGTATGGTGCTATTTTAAACAAACTATATTTAGGTTACCCCTATGGCCCTATGTTTGGTTTCTAGTTGGCCACCACTCTAAATAGAAAACAGCCCAACTTTGTTCTTAGCCCATGTGGAATTTGACAAATAACTAACTTTGTCACTGTAAATCTGCAACAAATCAGAAAATGTAACTGAACTTCACAATCTAATTTGAAATAGAATTAGCTAAACAGAACCACTTTTGCTATTTTTATTTGGTAGTTGTTTAAATAATAAATTATTTAAAGTTTAGAATGACAAGAAATTTAGTATATTCTGAAATCTCAACGAGTATTTTTAACAAACACTTAGAATCTAATGCATGTGTATGTCTGATACTCGATGGGTATTGGGTTGGTATGAGACACTATTGTTAATTATAATCGGGTATGTGATTGAGATTACCAATACATGTCCCGAACATCCCATTATCATCCATGGTTAAGCATTGTTAGACCACTTGGAGTGGAAGGGGCTTGAAGGGGGCGTGGAGCGACACGTGGTTGCAGAGGGGGCTTTGCCCAAAAAGCATGTGGTGGAAGGGGGGGTAAAAAATAAATAATTAAGACAGAAACAACCAAACAACAACAACCAACCACACATCGCCACGTTATCACCTTCCTTTGCCCCACGCCGATGGAGATAACCACGCCAACTCCAAGCCCCTATAGAGGGCAGTGTGCCCAGCGTGGATGGCCCTCCCACGCCACTCCAACGCCACCACTCTGTTCGGCCTTTGAGAACATGAAAATATATCATAACAATCGTTATAAGTGTTCTTGATAATATACAAGCAAGAAAATGTCGATAGCTCTCGGTTGTCAAAAGTAACAAAAAACAAACACGGGGATGCTAAAAAATCGAATATCTATTACTCCAATTAGGCATACCAAACACCCTCGATTTTCACATCCTTTGGGGCCCCAAGATCGGTGTCTGAGGGTTGAATGCTCTCAAACACCCCGATCACCTCTCCAGTGTCAGCCTTACTGGAGGTGACACTCAAGGTGATCTTTCCAATGCCTAATGCGGTGTTCTTTATGTTTTCTTTTAGGAGTTCCTCTTCATCTCCTCTCCCGCCAGCTGGCTGGCAAAGCCACCGCGTTGTCATAAACAGTGGAACCACCTCGGCCCTTTGGGTCGAGAAAAGACAAGCCTCTGTAAGATGGCACTAGAAAGTCCCCACCAAAGCCCTCGGGTTTACCCGAGGCAACAAGTTCTTTGATTGTAAAGAGGAGTGGCACACGTTCACCTCCTGGAAGCTGAACAGTCACAGCAGCGTAATCAATCCCGTCTTTTTCCTCAAACTTGATGTTTCCATCAGATGATACTTCCAAGGGACCCTCAATCTCATCTAGAGTGTAGGTCAAATGAGTCATCAGTTTAGTCTTTTGGAACTCGGGGGCAGAATTCTTGCTTACACCCTAGGCTTTGACCGTGAAAGACGTGGGCTCCAAACAAAACTTCTTGGCGTTGTATTGGCCCGCTTTGATAGCAAATCCATCAACTCCACCTTCGATGGTTGGGCACTGGTTAGCCGTTCCGGTTCCTTTTACTTCCATGTATGTCTTGCTTTAAATTTCATCAAAAGTTGGCCTTTTTGGTAATCCCTCAGCACTTGCTCCCTGAAATGAAACACACATCCATTATCATCAAACCATCCACAAAAGTTCATATAATTGTGAGTTTACACAAATCATATACTAGTTTATGTGATCAAATCATCAATCCTTATGATGCAGCATCATGACAACAGAAGTAACAATAATAAGATCAACATGTCACTAGATGTCGCTAATTTTCAATGCTCGGATATCTCTTAGCTTAATTGAATATTTTTCGATTCGGGTCAAGTCGGTCAGATTATTTTGAAAACTCAAAACCTAGCATTATTCAAATTTAAGATCCTAGCCAACAATTCTATGACTTAAGCTACGTAAATAAGTTTAGCTTAGGGTGTGTCTAAATACACTCCCCTATTTACTTGTTACACCCTCTAAGAGGAAAAATGGAAAAATGATGGATCCCACACCCAAATTTGTAAGATGAGAGGGGTGTAACAACAAACAAGTAAACACGAGGTGCATGTATATAAAAGAACATCATTCTAATAAGTATGAAAAGCGTGGTACACGCAAATTAATAAACAGTTGATGCGCACTCAAGAGACATACCGAGACAACAAGAGCCGAAGTCGCGAGAGCGAAGCCAGCGATCTTGGCGGCATCGGTGCATTTCTGAGCAAATTCCTTGAGTTCATACTGAAGAGAGCAAGACACCCGGGCACCAGCGGGTTCGACACTGAAGGCCTTACAAATGCTCGGAGAAGAACCGAGCTGCAACCGGGCCGAGACACCAGGCTTTGTTGGGGTCAAAAATGTGGCTGCTGCTTGTAATGAAGATGCCATTGTTGGTTGTATCAAACCCAAATTAGTTGCAAAAATTTGGGTTTGAAGTAGAAAAGAAAAGAGTTTTGTATGGTGCAAGGGGTTTGATGGAGATTTTATTTGAGTGTCATGAGATAATATAGGGGTGTGAATTTATGACACGACCCGAAAATACAACACGAACCTAACACGAAATTCGCGGGTTTAGTAGTCTAAACGGGTTCGGGTCGGGTTGACGGGTTGACCCGTTTAACCCATTTATATCATATTTTATTTTTTACAATATGTTATATGTCATAAATTAATTTGGGTGTGTATTTTATACATAATTATAACTTAAAAACAGAGATTGACATAAGGTTTTAATATTAAAAAGAAATTTTATTATATACATTTGTGTTTTTTTAGTAAAATTTTAATTCTAATATATTAATTTGCGAAAAAAAATTAAAAATTTGAAAATTCGGGTTGAACGGGTCGTGTGCGGGTCAACCCACTAGTATTCGGGTCGTGTTCGGGTTCATATATATGACAAGATTTTCGAGTCGGTTTCGAGTTCATCTAAAATTTTCGGGTTCGGGTCGGGTTGAACCCGCCAACCCGCAAACCTTACCCGTTTAGCACCGCTAAGATAATTAGATAGGATAAGGTGTTCTTTCATTGGCTGATCACAAGTTTGTTACTCTGAATGGTGTTTGTGTTATGCCACGTGACGTGGCACTTGGGTTTTGAGGATCAAAATACTACACTATCATTTTACACATCTATTATATATAATAAATGAAAGTTATTTGGGTCACGTGTCAACACCAGAGAGCCCCTAAATGCCCTTTTTCCCGCCCAACAGTGCCATCCCCTTTTCCTTATATAACCTCTCTTCTCACTTCTGATCTTTGTTTACAACCGCCTAGGGTTCTTTCTCTCTCTATATTCAGGCGATTCAAATTCAAATTTCACAAACCTTAATCTTCTTCCAGACGCCACCATAAAATCATCTTTTGTTCATCGATTACTTCATCAAAAGGTTTGTTCTTCTTTTTTTTAGTTGAAATAGTTTCATGATTTCCTGTTATTTATACTAATCCTTTGTGTTTTGTGTCTTTTCATGTAACCATTGTTAGGGTTTCGTTCGAGAGTTAGATCAAGAGATGTGTCGCCGGCTAATGGTTCTCCATAATCATGGTATGTGTTTTTGTTTTTGATTTTTACTTAAGTTTTGTTATCTGAGTTGTTACTAAATGATTATTTTCAATGATCTGTTGCAGATGATAATGATGATGATTGTTCTACTGTCCTTTCCAGTATCATTGTTCCAACATCGTTTAAAGTATGTGTTTTTTGCTACTCCGAATTCCAAATTTTGAGTTTTTAATTATCAATTGATATACTCTAATTGTCGCTTTATATTTCAGTCTAATCACATTTGTTTGAAATTCATACAATATGTTGCGGGTTATTATAGGTTTGTAATCAAAGAAGTTTAAAGTTTAATTAAACACAAAGAAAGATTATTAAATTTACAGTTAAAATATTTTTTTCTTATGAGTAAATGATGATTATAATTGACTTGTGCAGCAGATGATGATGACTTGTCCAAGAAAGGATCTGCTACTGTTGTAATATACTAGAGCAATGGTCTTTCCTGCCTTTTTTGTATTAAAAGAAGCATAAAGTTTGGTTTAAACCACAGTTCTTTATAAACAAAGTTAAGGATTAAGTATATGAGGACAGGGCTCTTCTTCACCAGCTGAAGAAGTGTTTTCATGTACTGCATCTTGGTCTGTTCACTAGAGATCAGCTTTCTATAAATCCTGATGTTAATGCATTGAGTCCTTCCATGGAGTTCATGTCGATTGTTGGAGATATACAATGATTGACTTTATGTACCTAGAGTTTGATTAACCAAAGGAAAACGACTGTTTAGTATCAGCAGTGGTTCGGCATCTACAACGGATTTAAATTTAGTATTTAATTATCAGTGGTTCTTATGTAACTTTAGTATTTAATTATCAGTGTTTCTTATGAGGTGTTTATATGTAACAGTATTTATCACAACTCGTTATTTGTTTGATCTGTATTATAAATACAACAGTTGTTTGATTTTTATACTATTAAATAAAAATGTAGTACACTTGGATGTTAAATAAGTTCCTCATTATGATTATTTGGATATAATGTTTTTGAAATTCGTCTTTTTTTTTTACAAAGAGATGTTTATGGGCAAACCTCTATTTATCGTCAAACATTTGTTTAACAGGAAATATGTTTTTATGTTCAAACATCTGTTTAAGGTCGTTTATGGGCAAACCTCTATTTATCGTCAAACATTTGTTTAACAGGAAATATGTTTTTATGTTCAAACATCTGTTTAAGGTCGTTTATGGGCAAACCTCTATTTATCGTCAAACATTTGTTTAACAGGAAATATGTTTTTATGTTCAAACATCTGTTTAAGGTCAAATATCTGTTTATCTCCAAACAACTGATATTGAAGGTGAAATATTTGTTTAAGGTCAAAGATATTTAAAATAGTAAAAAATGATAGTTTTCATTAATCCTTAAAAGTCTGTTGGAACCACTGTTTTGGTTCAAACATCTGATTGTTAAAGTCTGTTGGAACCACTGTTTTGGTTCAAACATCTGATTGTTAAAGTTTGTTGGAACCACTGTTTTGGTTCAAACTTCTGATTGTTAAATGTTATCCACTGCTGAGAGACAACCTCCGTTTCTTTATGCTGAGAGACAACCTCCGTTTCCACTGATCGGAAGTTATAGCCACTGGTCACTTTTACATTTTTTACATCCACTGATATGGACCATCAGCGGTTTCCCTAAAAAATAGTAACTGCTCACATTTTTATTATTGATGTTGTTAATTAGTAATAGATTGAAACTATTAAATGAAAACTAGAATTGCAATCAAATTACCATTTTACCTGATCTTTACATTCCAATGACATAAGAGTTCCACCAAAATTATTTTCATGATAAAATTTAAAGTTAAATTAAAAAATAAAAAATAATCTTGATGACTATTTGTTCCAAATCAAATCAGTAATTAATGCTGATTTCTTGAGCTTTGGACATTTGATTAAGCAAATTTTGAATTTCAAATTGACGGTTATTATATCTTGATTAAAGTTTAAATAAAATTTAAAAAAGTCATGATGACATTTGTTTTCAAATCAAGTCAGTAGTTATTGATAATATCAGTAATTTTGAAATTCAAAATGGTAATTTAAAATTTTCGTTCTCTTTTTTTTTTCCTACTTTGCATATCATTTCTAATATTTAATTACTTTAATAAAGCAGCATATAAGAATATACACTACTTACGTTTGAAATTAAATCTGAAATTTATGACGTACAACAACAGTGGATAACTACAACAGTGGTTCAGCATCAACTTTAGTTTTTCTATTGTTTATTTGTTTATGTTAGCAATGTTTATATGTAACAGTGTTTTCCGCATCAATGTTGTAAAGACTGATAGGTTGTTAGATGTCATTACCTCAGTGTTTTATATGTGACCATTTTTATGGCATCAGTGTTTATATTTAATTTATATTTAACGGTGTTTAGGACTGTTGTTTATACGTAACTCTATTTATCACATCAATTCAGTGGTTTGATCTGTACTATTAATTGACCAGTTGTTTCATCTTTATACTAATAAAATTCATATACACTTTGATTAATAGTAAGCTCCTCATCTTGATTGTTTGGGTATAGTATTACAATCAAATTATGAAATGAAAACTAGAATTACAATCAACTTACCATTGTACCTAATCTTTACATTCCAATTACTTACAAGAGTTCCACCAACATTATTTTCATGATAAAATTTAAATTTAAAATAAAAAATAAAAAAAATTCTTGATGACTATTTGTTTCAAATCAAATCAGTAATTAATGCTGATTTCTTGAGCTTTGGACATTTGATTAAGCAAATTTTGAATTTCAAATTGACGGTTATTATATCTTGATTAAAGTTAAAATAGAATTTAAAAAACTCATTATGGCATTTGCTTTCAAATCAAGTCAGTAGTTACTGATAATGTCAGTAATTTTGAAATTTAAAATTTGCAAAATGGTAATTTAAAATTTTGGTTCTCTCTCTCTTTTTTTTTTCTACTTTGCATGTCCTTTCTAATATTTAATTACTTTGCATACCTTTGAAATTAAATCTGAAATTTATGACGTCCAACAACAGTGTCAAACTACAATAGTGGTTCAGCATCAACGTTTGTTTATTTGTTTATGTTAACAGTGTTTATATGCTACAGGAGTTCCGCATCAATTTTTTATAGACTGTTAGGTTGTTAGATGTCATCACCTCAGTATTTTATATGTAACCATTTTTATGGCATCAGTGTTTATATGTAACAGTGTTTCGGAACAGTCCTCACTCCAGTGGTTTGATCTGTACTATTAATTGAACAGTTGTTTCATGTTTATACTAATAACATTCCTATACACTTTGATGTAACAGTATTTATCACATCATTTCAAATTGATGGTTATTATTTCTTAATTAAATTTAAAATAAATATAGAAAAGTCATTATGACAATTGCTTTGAAATCAAGTCAGTAATTTTGAAATGATAAATATACAAAATGGTAATTTAAAATTGACGTTCTTTCTCTTTTTTTTTTTTTTCTATTTTGCATATCATTTCTAATATTTTATTATTTTAATAAAGCAGCATATAGGGATATACACTCCCTACCTTTGAAATTACATTTGCCACTGCATTCAGTTAAAATTTTTATTGGATAATCGGTAACCTTGAATTCCAACCTTGATATTTTTTTTTAAGAACATCCATGCTTATTGTATTATTAGCATATTACGTTTAGCAATACTTATTATTTACAAGATTCTTTTTTTTTTTTTATGTACAGTCTTCAAATGGAGGTTGCAAAGGTTACCATGCTTAACGATCTTAATACATTCTCAAACAACTATTCGATTAGAGTTAAGATTGTTAGCATTTCGAAGAAGACGATGAATGATAACAAAAATGAAATATATCGTCTTGATATGATCTTCATGGATGAGATGGTACCGTATATAGTTGTGTTATAATTTTTTTGGACATATGAATATCCAAATTAGTATAACACCTTTTTTATTTAATCGGATGTTTCATATTCTTACGGAACTATGATACAAGCCAGCTGTTTGCATAAAATGCTTGGAAAATTCAAAGACTTCCTTCAGTTGGATGAATGTCTTCTTATCACCAAACCTTTTCTTGCTACTAATAAGTCCTATGCTAAGTATACCAAGAGAAATGACAAAATATCACTTTATTTCTATACTTCTGTTGAGAAATGCTTTGACTGGTCTGGACCGAAATACCGTTTTAATTTCGTTAACCTCAAGGATGTTGTTAAAAATAAAATTGAAGTAAATACAGTTATTGGTATGTAAATCACTACATGATATATATCTATTGTTTTGTCTTATTGTTTTTTTTTATTGTTATCACTTCTTAATGCTGTTTTCTTTTAACAATATATTTTTGTTTATAGATTGGATTGGTTATGTGAATGTATGTTTCAATCTAGAGGATACGTCAAAGAAGGATGGGAGCAAGGGCAAGAGACTTAATCTTAGACTTGAAGATCTTGAGTGCGTTCTTTTTATTAAGTTGTTGCATTTTGATGTTTAAACCATTATAAGGTTGCTTTATGTTATTATGTTTTATGTTAATATTTTTAGAGGCCAAAAGTGTCCGGTTACTTTGTGGGATGGTTTTGCTATTGACATGTTTGCTTACATGAATGATAAGAAAATAGAGAAATATGTTGTTATCCTTTGTCATTTTGGTATGGTCAACCTTTACAAAGGTACAATTTAAACTTAATTAGTTTAATTTTTTTTTATCTTTAGTAATTTAAACGTTGTATTTATTTATACATTTTAAATTTGACAGTATTTATATTGATCTACATTTGTTTTTATTTTTAAATTCAGGCAAGCGTGGAGATGCAAATGGGTTTGAGCTGAGCAGACTTTTTATTGACACTGACATTGAAGAGATTTCCTCTTTTAGGAAGAGGTATAGTTAGTAATATGCATATAAACATTGAATATTATTATTTTGTACTTACATTTAATTTTTACATTTTAATTTGATTGCATGAATCTGTTTAGGTATGTAGAGAAAATTTCAACTTCATCTTCATCAAATGAGCATGTTGGTTCAAATGTTATCTCAAGTGTTGAAGATGAGTTTCTTAGTAACCCTGATTTCATGCTTATTGGTTTCCTTGGAACGATATCAACGGTGTGTATTTTCTTATAAGTACTCTACATGCTGAGTTTTTTTATACTCTTTTCTAAGTGTTATTATTTTTGTTTGATATTGATAGACAAAGAAGGTTTTGATTCTTGCCACAATCACAGCTATATGCACTGATAAACTTTGGTATTACAATGGTTGTAACCACTGTAAGTCAGGTGTGGAGGAAAGATTTGTAACGAAAGAAAATGCGGATGGTTCATTTGATGTTGATCATGCAAAATCGTTGGTTTGTACAAATGATAAATGTGGAGGAGTCGACATCTATTCTATTCCGCGGTTTGAGATTACAGTTTTTTATTTCCTTATACTAAATACTAATATGAACGGTTCATATTAGTAATACTAATGTTTTCATTTGTTTTTAACTTTGATAGGTTCAAGATACCTATTAGGGTGCAAGACTCTTCCGGTACTGTGTCTTTGACACTGTTTGATTTCGAAGCTTACAAGATTCTTAACAAATCTGCAAAAGAGTTACTTACAATCCAAGATCAGGTAACAAATACATGCATTCAGTTGTTTGGCCATGTAGTTAATATAACTTAAAATTAATTTTTATAAAATTCTATGTTCTCAATTATGGAATCATTCTGCTTATTGTAATTTATATTAATTTTGATAAAATCATAGGTTGTTAATTATGGAGACATACCGAACCCATATCCTGAGATCTTTGACACATTGATTGGAAAGAGGTATGCTTTCATCATAAGTGTTAAAGACTATAACATTGAGCATCAGGTTGAAAACTATGGTATTTCAATGGCCACTAACGATGATGAGATCCTTGCTGCGCTTTCCGCCAAATTCACTCTTAACCAGGTTTAAATCTTCATTATGTGAATCTTTTAATTTTATAGTTATATCTTTTTGAAATAGATTTATACCATTGTGTGTATTTTATGTTATTGTGTATTATGTACTTAAAGCATGAGCAGTCCGAATCGTTGGATGTTCCAGATTCCTGCAGTTTGTCTACTCCTGTTGACCTTATGAAGGTAATATGAGAATTTGTTTATTTGTACTAAATTTTTTGAAACGTTAGTACTTATTCTCTTTTTATATCAGGATGAGATGTCATGCTGTGGTGACAATGTTACCCCTTTATCCCAACCACTGGTAGGCACTAAGAATCCCTCTTCAGATGAAACAAAACGTAAAATTCTTGAAGTGTTCGATGTGGATGATGCATTAGGTTGCTCCTCGACAAAGCGCCGCATCAGTGATGAACTGTGTCAGGATGAAGATGCTGGTGTTTCGACGCTTTTGATTCCAAAGATTGAAAAATAGTTTTTTCAGTATTTTCAGATACATTTACGTGTTGATTTCATATGCTGTTGCCATGTTGAACTTATGGTTTTCGTTTTGTTGCTTTTGGGTGTTTGGTGGGTTATGTTTTGGACTCATTGTGTGGTTTTGAATTCCTGAAAACTTATCTGCTTATTATACTGTTATGTTCTAATATTATAATGACTATGATCTTTCTTTGCATATTATTATCTATATTGTTAAATAAATATTGAGATGTCAAAGAATTCACGTTCATCTTCTACGGCAGCTAATTCATCTTAACGAAATTTACATAGTAAGTGAAATTATAACTTCTTAACTCATGTATCAGTTGTTAAGTAGCATCACTTAATCCTTAACTCATGTATCAGTTGTTAAGTAGCATCACTTAATCCTTAATCACGATTCTCTATCCACTGACTACTACATCAGCAGTTGTTAACCATTAGTAGTTCACTATCAGTTGTTAAGTACCCTTAGTGTTTTAATCACTAGCAGTGCTTACAAGTTTTTCATCAGCTGTTTCACTTAACAGTAGTTTCACATAACAGTAGTTTCGCTTAACAGTAGTTTCACTTAACAGTATTTTGCTTTATTTATTTTAAATTCATGTTAAATTCACTATTACAATTAAAGCCAACATAAATGCACACTTGCATTATGTTAAACATACATAACGGACACAAAACGTCATACCTAGAAACATAGAAGGATATCCAACTTGGTAGACTTGACAGAACTTACAGACTTGAAAACAAAAGATTGTAACATACAACGAGTTTTCAAATTTCTTTATAATGAAAACTTAAGGAGTGAATGGTGCACTTCGGAATGTAGCTGATAACCCCCTTTTTGGTGTAGCTCTTCGATTTTCCTTGAAATTCCCAAGCTTGGTATTTTCATATCTGCCACTGGGGTTATATTCATTCATATGCACCAAACAGCTTATGTTTTAGCAATTGATCATTATGATCAATCACTTCCTTATGTGCATCGCACTAACTTCTAGGAGGTTGTCAAGTATTCTCGCCAATGTTTTCGTAGTTGGTGTTTTGCGTATCTTTACATCCGCAGCCATTCTGTACAATAAAAATATCCATAGTAAGACGGCTGATACAGTACTTTCATAATGCATATAAGTATACATATATGATGAACCCAAGATGAGGAACCCAAAACACAGTTGATCTGAAATGAAGAAAACACATTCAAATGACCAATACGATGAACCCAAAACATATAGTCTTTAACCAACTTTATATGAGAAACAAAACAACAACCATACCCAAATTTCAACATGAACAGCAGATGTCACACCCCGACCACGTAGAACATACAAAACGTGGCGGAAACATCGGGGAGTGTTGTAACAGAATTAATTGTTTCAAATCCATGGCAATAGAATCTTCGTTTTATTCAACAAACAAGCGAGTTACATTGTCTTTAAACAAGAAATAAAGAGTACATAAAAAAATTTAACTAGTTCTTGTCTCGTTTTAAGTCACTAAGGCACAGGTCCGCCTAATTATGTCTTGATAAGTCCTATGCATCATCTCCTGAAAACACATGTGAAAATAGGTACGTCAGCATAAAAATGCCTGTGAGATACATAGGTTTGAGAAAATAAGATTCATGACTTATGTTTGAGAAAATGTTTAGTCATGAACCTTGTAATTTGCTTTGTCTTGTAAATCATTTGAAAAACGATAAGATCAGATGATATGTATAAATAAATGTCAGGTTAAATGAATAACCATGTAAAAAAATGTGTTTGTATAAGATAAGTTGTTTGTAAATCAATGTTTTGTGAAAAGTATGATATTTGTATAAAATGTTATATGTCTCAAACTGAAATGATTCAAATAACGCTACGACATGTAATACCATACAAACACTTATATATAGGAAGTACCAGCGGCGTATCCACCATGCTTGTATCATATTACACACGCCTCGTTACTTAAATCACTTACTCAAACCAAACCATCAAGATGTAATGTTTAACAATTGTAGAAATGTTTATGTATGGTCAAATACGGTTCACACGGTTCACAGATACAAACGGTTCACAGATACAAACGGTTCACAGATACAAACGGTTCACAGATACAAACGGTTCACATAGTCAAATAGTTATAAACGGTTCAAAATGTAATATACCGTGTTCATATGATGGATGAGCATATACAACAAATTGTAATGTAAAACAATGTACTAAATATGCACTAAATGGACATACATAGCATAAAATGTATTGAAATCATGTACTATAAATGTACTAATGAACATAGCAAGTATATGATGTGAAAACAGGAAAGCATGAAAGTAACAAGTAGGCACATGTGTTTCACCCCAAAACAGTTTGAAAACAGTAAAAGAGGGGTCTATGTACTCACTTGAGATTGCTTAGTAGTCCTTGAGTAACAACCAAACAATGCTAGAGATCGCGGATATCAAACGGCACCTAATATAGGTAACTATGTTAATAACCGGACCTAAATCGGATGATTGGATAGAATGAGGGTTCGTAAACCAAACGAGTATAGAGACTCGTGTCATATGGTTTAACAAAGCCTTCATGCTAAATGAAACCTAACCTAAACGTTTACGACCCATTACGACCCGTTTAGGTAGCTTATGCTACTTTAACGCGTCGTTCGCGTGAAACGCGTTCGGACCGTCTAACTAGTCCTATGACAAGTGTTATATGCCTAAACATGTTACATAATCAGTTATGTGACAAAAGTTTAGGTTACATATGCTTAATTACCAATTATACATAAAAAGGGTATTCTGGTAATTTACCTAAGGCATATAAACTACCTATCATACAACTACTCAAACGATGTGACCATAGGGTATAACCTCGGAAGGTTATTCCCTACCTACTATGGTCACCTAATGTATTTGGTCGGATCCTAATGATCGACCAAATGGGTCGGGTTCGAAGGTATAAGCGATTTATTAGATCGCTTACCCTACGACCCTAGACAACGTGGTAATCAGTAGGCATAGTCCCAAGGGACTATAACCAACGTGATTACACTCACGTTGCGAAGTTCAATCGAACTTCGCATTGACCATAAACTGGTCAACGCAGAAAGTCAAACAAAGTTTGACTTTCAGACTCGAAAAGACTCGAAAAGCAAAAAAAGAACGAAAGAATACTTACGAAGGGTCCCCGAATGCTAATCTCGATCCAAGTAGCTCAGGTATGAAACAATGGTTTCAACTTAGAGCTTCTCAAATCAAGATTCTAGTGGTTTTGGCAATGGGGGTGGATGGGTATTTATAGTTTTCGGGTAACTGTTAAGATCGTTTCATGGAAACCGTGCTCGAATCTTGTGCGTACACTTGTTGGAAAGTTATGGTGGCTAAAAATGATCCCCCATGAGCTGAAAGGGCAAGTTAGAATGTGTGGGTGTGGATTAAACAGCTGGAATCAGCTGACTAATCGATCTTATCTGTTCTGGAAGGCTGACGCGGCCCGCTTCAGGATACACCAAAACTAATGCGGGCCGCATGGGGGTTCTGATCAGAAAATAAGTTTCAAAAATGACAGTTTTGGTCCCTGTTGTGTATTTAAGCCATTCCCGACACTTCCAAGGCCCGTAAAGCCAACTTTAAGGCCCTAAAATGATGCCTAAATATTGTGGAGATGAAACATGCTCAAAAATATGCCGGGTGTTGGTTCGTTTGGTCGTACGAACGCGATGTTCGCTTAATTACGACGGAATGCGCACAAGCACGAAAAACGATCCAAATGGCGTGACGAATGGATTTTTCTTGTGCCAAACACTAAAATAAAATATTTTAGTGCTTACATAAATTTTTGGATGTCCGGATGTATTCAGAATGTGAGTTATGCGCGAAAATGCAAACTTGTGCACTTTTTGACACTTTTAGTCCCTGAATGAGCCAAAAGTTTATTTTAGCACACCGAACCCCTCAAAGCCTATTTATAAGCTATGTAAAGGATATTTAGGGTGTGTTTAACTTATGGTCATGTTCCGGAATGTTCGTTACAGTTCAAATTGGCATACTTTCGCAGTTTGTCAAGTTTAGTCCCTGTAAGCGAATAAACTAGATTTTGCCATACCAAAGCCTTCAAAACTTATTTCTAAGTTATGTAAAGGTTAATTAAGGTATGTTAAGCCTATTTCACTATTCCGGAGTGTTCGTTGCATTAAACTGGTTATATTTACGCATCAGTGCGCGTATAACCCTCCAGAAAGCGATTTAAAGCTTGAAATCGAACAAGAGTTGATATGTGCAAAAGATACACATATTTATACAGATCCCAAGTATGAAATACAATATTTCATTGGCTTGGTATTTGTTTGATGGTTGAAGTGACACAAGTGTCACAGCAGAGACTTAAGAAACTCAGATTTCAACATCAACAGCAGATACTTAAGAAACCTGTCCCTGTTTTAATCGATTGTATATTTTAAACATTTCAAACAAACTATAACACAAAAAAAATCTTAGATTAATGCCAAAAACCAAAAAAGCAGTATTAATAAACAGATAAAACCAAAAACATCACAAACAAACCTTTATAATAACCAAAACCCAAACCTCTGTTTTGATACCCGAGCCAAAAACCCACAATAATCAAACAATATTTCCCACAATAATCAAACAATATTTTCACACAAAAGCTGTTACTTTTATACAGTGGTGAAAATGAGATATCATCAAACATCAAGTTACATAGGGTTACACAAGCATCTAACAAGAACAGAGGGTAAACCATAGTGTCGATCATGTTTTAGGTATGTGATTTTACCTTGGATTGTTATAACAACAAATGGTTGGTGAGGAGATTCAATGAAGATGAAGATGATGATTGGTGTTCGGAGTAGAGATTTTCAGATATTTTTGAGAAGTGTGATCGGTCTTTAGGGTAATTAAAGGATATTTCACAATTGTCAAACAGTCAACATAGGGAAGTGTGAGGGAGGGACTCAAACTGTTATGAATTTATAAGATCAAGGGCTCAAAAAACCAAAAAATGAATTTAGGGGATCAAGTTGATGTTTCACACATATCACAGGGACGCAAATTGCATTTTTCTCTAAACATAAATATTACTTTTTTTCAACATATTTTATAAGTTTTGGGGTGATATCAGCAGATGTTAACCACTGCTCTTCCTTAACACTTAATCCTTAATCCCTGCTTCTGTATCTACTGTTTACTGCAGCAGCAGTTGTTAAAAATCTGTAGTTCACTATTATTGGTTAAGTACCATCAGTGTTTTAATCACTAGCAGTGCTTAAAAGTTTTCCATCAGCTGTTTGACTTAACTGTAGTTTGCGTTATTAATTCTAAATTCATGGCTTCAAATTACTTTTCTTGGTAAACGAGTTATAGAAGCTCAAGTTATATCTGGTAGGAACTTTGGCACGAGAGTTTTTATTCTAAGGATTAATAGGATCCCGTTTGACAAAAAAATACATTTTCAATTTCAACAAAGACAATTTCCTTTATCAGTTTGTTTTGCTATGACAATTAACAAGTGTCAAGGACAAACGTTATCAAAGGTTGGTCTTTATTTGAAAGATCCTGTCTTCACTCATGGTCAGTTGTATGTTGCATTATCAAGGGTCAAGACCAGAGAAGGTGTTAAAATACTAATATTCGACGCTGTTGGAAAACCAACAAATAAGTAATGTTGTTTACAAAGAAGTTTTTACTAGGTTGTAATCATTGTGAGCAATGTTAAAACCCTGTTTGACCGAAGTCAAGCTACTTATGTTAAAAGCTAATTATAATAGATAAAACACTGTTTGAGGAATGTTAAAACGCTGTTTGACCAAAGTCTGTTTGACCAAAGTCAAACTACTTTTGTTAAAAGCACAACCGTCAGTATTTCTTCATCATCATTACACATCAAACATCTATCATCTCTTCTTTCAAAAATCACTTCTCCCCAGTCATTTTCTAGGGTTTCAATTTTCTTTTCCTCCATCTTCTACACTTCAATCACCTGAGGTTTTATTATTTTTTCTTCAGCAACTAGTATGTACTTTCCTATTGATGAACTTTATATTGTTTAATCTATGTTAATTTAAATCCTATCTTGCTACTAATACGATTTTAAATGTTTATTGCTATACATTCAAGAAGGGTTTACTTATGTGTTTGAATTATCTGTTGAGAACATGTTAAAATAATTATTATTTGCAGAAAATTTTTAACTCATACTCTGTTTCTATTAGAAAACTTATCATGACAATTGCTTTCAAATCAGATCAGCAAACTACTGCCCATAGCCAAGAAAGTATAACTTAGCAGATATTTCCTTTGGCAAACATATACCATAGCAGTGGTTTTAAAATTGCCGGTAATTTCAAATTCAAAATGCCTTGGGATATATACTTTGCAATTAATGCACGTTAAGCAATCACTTCTGTCTTATGCTAAAGGCGTCTTATAGGTAAATGAATAGGTTAATTGTAATTATAATAACGTGTTTAATTTTATATTTTTCCCGTGTAAATGCATTAAAAGCCTAATAAGTGTCGCATGATATTCTTTCGTCTGACGATGTATTTAGTCATAGCCTTCTTCATTGGGTATATAAAATAGATTTGGCAGAGGTTTTGATCATTACCATTTTCATCTATCTACTCAATCATCTTCAAAAATTTTGTTGACGAGATTTTCACAAGGCTCTTTGCAGGATGGAAAAATTTGGGTTTCAAGTGATTGTTGACGAGATTTTCACAAGGCTTTCTGCAGAAGATATTTGCCGTTTCAAGTGTCTTTCCAAGAATTTTTATAGGGAATTGTCAAGTCATGCATTTCAGATGATGCATGCTCTCCGAGGTGGAGATTCAGTACAAAAGAAACTATTATCCTTTAAAGACACGTCAATTGTCATTGACAACGTAGTTGGTGGTAAGTTGGATGTTGTTAGTAGTAAAACCTTAAGTTTTCCTAACAATATCCACTCTAGCTTCTTACGTATTCTATCTTCATTTAATGGGTTGTTGTTAGTTTCCAATGAAGGGATTTGCTGTCAGTTGATTCTTTGGAATCCAACTATCAGGCAGTATAAGGTTTTATGTGATGACTACTTTAATTATAATCATCATCGAAACTCTGATACCGGTGGAATTTATTTTGATCAGTTCAATGATCTCAAAGTGCTGAACATCAGATGTTACCGTAATGTAACTGCTGCTCGTGTTTACTCACGACGTCGTGAGTCATGGACAACAATAAATTTCAGTATCGTAAACAATTATAGTTCAAGTCGTTATTCATGGTCTACAGGAGTTTATGCTGATAAAACCATATATTTTATGGTTTCAAATTATTGGTATCCACTAGGTGAGAGGAACATCGTTTGTTTTGATGTTGTTAGTGAGACTTTCAGAATGCTTCACTTTCCTGAAAGTATTGTAGTCAATCCTTGCCAAGGGCATTTTTTGACCATTGCAAAGAGATTGCATTTGATTGTTATTGGAAAGTCTGCTGAGCTAACTGCTGATTTGCTCAGATATGAAGAAGAAGGCTGGAAGAAGATGTTTGTTTTCAATAATCCTCGTGTAGTTGGTTACGTAGATGCACGCCGAAGTACTAATATAATTGAAGACAACAAGTGGTTGATAACAAGCATCTGGGGGGATATGATTGAAGTTGATCTCACCAACGAACTTCTGAAATACCTCCAACATGTTGACAACTACAATGGTCCGAAAGGAGCTTTACTTATCGAAACTACTGTTTCACCAATAGATTAGGAATTAGGATCCTGTATTTTATTCAATGCTATTATCTGTTTTGACAATTGTATCTTTTATATAATTAGTTGTGTTAAAATTATTAATAATGTTTGTTATTAAAATTAAGTAAATGAATATCGATGTTTGAGAGTGTAAATTCTTGTAATATTGGCAAAGGTCGGTTTAAATGATCAAAGCTTTGTTATTGAGAACAGGTGTTTCAAAATTAAACAGTGGTTGATACATCTGTTGAATTGGGTCAACAGATGGATGAACTTTGTATGCTGTTTAACACTTGTACTTTTTATAAATATTTAGGTTTGAGAGTGTAAAAGCTTGTAATATTGGCAAATGTATGTTTAAATGATCAAAGCTCTGTTATTGGGAACAGATGTTTGAAAATAAAATAGTGGTTGATAAATCTGTTGACTTTGGTCAACAGATTGATGTCCACAGATGTTTGGAACTACTGTTCAGAAAACTGTGGTCGAAACCGCTGTTTGGTTAAAATGGTGGTTTAAAACCACTGTTGGGTTAAAACTGTTTGGTCTTTTAAGGCTTAAACAGATGTTTGGCCTTTTATATCAGATGTTTCGACTTAAACAGTTGTTTGATCTTAAACACATGTTTGACCTTAAACAGATGTTTTGCCTTAAACAGATGTTCTTATTCTATATCAGATATTTGGACTTAAACAGATGTTTGACCTTAAATAGATGTTTGGCCATAAACAAATGTTTGGCCTTAAACCAAACACCTGTTTAAGCTCAACATCTGTTTGACTATTTGTCAATATCTTATTGACTTTTGGTTAACATCTGTTTCAAATTTGGTCAACATCTTATTTTGTAAAAGAGGTACAAAAACAAAGATTTTTTTGAAAATCCCAAATCACCCTATCATGTAAGTGCATTGATGTAAAAGTGGAAATTATATTATTCATATGGTCCTGTTGTGGTTTTGTTTGTCCTCTAATATGAGTTCATGATCTAATCCGGTGATTTGAAGTCATTGTTGTTGAATTGAATGAGATGGTTGATGTAATGTGGTCGTATTACAAACAAATAGTAATTAATTAATCTAAATAACTTTCCCGAGTCCGGGAAGCAATCCCGGGTAAAAACCTAGTCTTCCTATATAATAAAGCAAAAGTTGAGTAGGCCACGTGTCATCACCTCAAGTCTCCCCTTTCTTCTTCCCACGTGTCACCTTCTCCTGATTTCTTTCTTTCCTTTTTTTTTTCACAACTCTTTCAGTATTCCAAAATTCAAAAGCCAATATTCTTTCTCTCTCTTAATCTCGCTCTTTCATTTCTAAACCCTAATTTTCCATTTCTTCTTCCTCCTATAGAACCCATCCTCAACCCTAATCTCTTCTTCGTCAATCTCGCCACACCAAAGCTGATTCTAAAGGTTGTTTCAAGGTAAGTTTCTGGTTCCGATTTGAAGTTATTAACATTGAAGTTATAAAGTAGGCAGTTTCAGGCGAATCACCACCATCCGGCGACGGCAACAAAGCTGCAAAGAGAACCGCCCGAACTCCGAAGACGGCTAGAGTTCAGGCGAAATAGCTGAAGATCATCAACAATGGTGCCTTCACTCAATTCGCAAGGAATGAAGGAAAAGAGGAATCATCGATGTTTCATTGTATTTGGTGAAAGTGTAAGGTCAATTCACTTTGTTATCTTCATTCGATTACATCCGTTTGTGTTTTTCGAAAAAAAAAAAACAAATGTTGGGTTTAATCGGTTCCAAACAGATAGTGAAGATGAATTTAATTTAATTGCTTGAAAAAAAAAAAGTCTAGGTTTCTTTAGTATCGTGGGCTGGAAGTTTTTTTAGTATATTTTTTTATCTAATTTTTGGGTTTACTTGAAATTTGCTATCCTAGATCTACACGCAGGATGGGATGATGAACACAGATGATAAGGTTGTTGTTGTGTTCACAGGTTCACCAAGTCTTATGTGAAGGACATTTGGATTACCCGGAAATACCAGCTGCATCCAAAAGTGTAGGTATTGTATAATTATTTTCTTAGTGGCTTAATAATACTTAAAAATGTTTTCTTTTTATCTGATGTTATACTTTTATTTCTTTGAGCTTTACAAGATCATTTATGCATCACACTTTGGGCTTTTCTGAGAAAGATGGAAAAAAGGAAAAATTATACAGATTCTTTCTGCAGATTACTTATATTTTTATTGCACATGCCAAGTGGAAGCATGCACACTTTTTATCTTTTGTATTTGTATGCAGAATCCTTGAAAGATGTAAGTATTTGAACCATCTGCAACATTTACGGTATGTCAATCCCTCATCCCCTATTTTTTATTTTTATTTTATTTTATAGGTACCAAATCAAACAATTTGGAGTAGGATGATTTCGACCAATTTACTATGGATAGGTTAATTTGGTTATGCTTTTTTTCTCTGACACGTATCATTAAAAGATCTAACTAAACTAGAAATAGATTAACCAAGTAAACAAACTGAAAGTCATCAAAAGTGTAATTTAATTTATTGCAATAGTATAACTTCCGTAGTCTTGCTAACGCACAAATTATTTCTGAAGTATTTAAAAGTTTGGGCAAAAAAATGTATGGGTCGATGCAATCCAGGTTAACCCATTTCAGCCCTTACCAATCATTACCTAACTTGATCTAAACTCAATTTGATTAGGGTGGCAATTCACTTCATACTTGAGTTTTTAGGCTCACATAGTAAGCATATAGCCGATGTATCCAGGACAAGATTCACGTATCCTTTAAATTTAAATAGGTCAAACGAGCCAGTAGGTTAAACTTATTATTTATAGGTTTTTGAATTATCTGTCTAAACAGGCTAGCGAGTCAACCCGTTTAAATTATCTGTCTAAACGGGTAGCTTTCAATTTGAGAAGTTTGGAAATAGTTGGCTTCGTGGCTGCAGATGCCACTTCCTTCTGGTCTGATTTTAGTTTAGGCTTGCTAAGGTTTGTTGCTGAGATTAAGGCCTGCAAAATGAAGGAAAAAGCTTGGGAATAAGTGTCTTTATTAACTTTTTGGAGGCTATGGCTCAATCGGAATTACAAGGTATATAGATGGGTTACGCCTCCCCTCAAAAGATGATAGGTGAGATTAAGGAAACTTCGTACTCGTGGATTCAAAATAGAACCAAATGGAGGCACATGGAATGGAACGCATGCAGCAAAAATTTTGGTAATCACCTGTTTGTGTAATGCTTTAGATCTATTTTATTTTTGTTTTTTTGTGTATTCTTTGTATGTTGCTGCCCTTAGCTTCTTGCTATGGGTTAGTTCGTTGTGTTAACAAAAGCCGAGTTATGTCAGTAAAAGAAAAACAAATAGTCCCTATAGCGGGTTACGGCGAATATGGTTGTAAAGTAGAAGTGCTTCTTTGGGTGTGCCATCAGAGATGTGATATTGAATAGCAGTAGGGATGAGCATGGTACCGGTACCGTATCGAACCAGTACCGGTACCGGAAACACCCGTACCAAAATTCCTTAAAACTGGGTATCGGTACCAAAATATTCGGTACCGTACCGGACCGAGCTCATGTTACTTTCAGTAAATTAAATTGTTAGTAATGTATGTAATATGTCACTTTATTTGCATTAATTTGATATATACACTTATGATTAATGTAATTTAAATTTTCCTACCCGAGAAGTTCCCGGGTGATAAATATATTATTTTCCCACACATCGTACATGATAAAAAAATTTCTACATTAGTTGTTTACGTCATTTAAATAGTACAACCCAGGAAGCTCCCGGGTGATAACCTAGTAGGAGATTATAAAGTTGCTATTGTAAGGGGGTACGGTGTGACATCGGTGAAACGCGGTAAACTTGGTTTACCGAAGTGGCAAACCAATGCCAACATAAGTTTACCGATCAAACTTGGTTTTATGCGGTGAACCTTCACCGAATCGGGGGAGAGGGAGGGAAGGGGAGAGAGAGAGAAGGGTGTGTGGTGGGGTCCATGTCTTCTCAACCAATCACACATTTTTCTTATTTTTTTAATAGTTTACCTATTCCAAAGTGTCTAACTACCGCCAACGTTTTTGAGCAATTGGTAAACAAAATAGGTAAAATGACGTGGCACTGTTTGATTGAGTGATTTGAGAGTTTACCTATTCAAAGTGTCTAACCACTCCCTACACCCTTACATTATTGTTCACAAACTCTAAAAATAATACTTTCATTAGGGGAGTGGGGGTGGGGAATATTTTCTCCGTGATAGACGTGTTCCACGCGTGGAACAAACAAACATACCACCGCCACCATTAAACTTCAACGAATGATGGAATGATCCCGTGAAAAAATTCACGCGTGATGGAGGAAAAGATGTTGTGAGTGATGATCATTGCCACTAGAAAAGGTTGTGAGTGATGGAATAATGGTTGATGACATAACAGAACTTAATTGGATGTTATGAGTGATGAGTGATGACCACCCCCTCTTCCTTATTCATATGATGTTGGCAAGTTGTTCTTTTTGGACCGTACTAAGTTATAAATACTTTAGCTTAGTCATAACAAGAAAGTGTTTCTATTTTTAAGTTGAATAAAAATAATATTAAATTTTAACAACACACTTTAAACTTAGTAGTTACAAATAAATATTTATAGCAACAATAAAATAACAAGTTACAACCTATTTTTAGGTTTACAAATTTAGAAATTAGGATTTTACACGACTTATTTAGGGTTCAAGACCCTAACTGAATCAGTAATAGATTGGACAGGACCGAGATCCAATGCGTGCAAAAAAAAAGTACCAAAGATCGAACAGTTTAAGATCTTTTGGTTCCGTTTTGGACCGCTTTCGGTTGGTCTAATGAGCTAGACCGTGTCCGTGAGACCGTGACTAAACTCAAACAGAGTGTTGGTTTGAATTGGGTTGCTTTAACCATAGGATTTTCTCACTTAGAAATGGTTTGGATTGGGTTGCTTTAACCATAGGATTTTCTCACTTAGAAATAATAAAAAAGAAACCACTAGATTAGCGTAGTATGGCTAATCATTTACATCAAATCTATCAAATACTAAAATCTTATGTTAGCATTATTTAGCAAAATACAATACGTAGCCTTTGATAAGGATAAAAATGTTAACGTGCCTTGAATATCTAATATCAAATTCAAATAGCAAGTCAAAAAATGGTGTAAGCGCATCCAATCTAAATTCTACTTTCTCAATAAATAGAGAACAATTTAAATTCATAACAGTGAAGCGTTTATAATGAGAAAAATTTATAGAAAATTAAAGTGACCCTCTATACCGACTTTTAAGGATTTTCAAACTAATTTCGGGGTTAAATATAAATCTGAAGAAATCCAAATTATATGGCATTGGAGTCCAGATTCATGAGACAAACTCGACGGCAAAAGCGTTGTATTGCGAGTCCAGAGAGCCCCCTTTTTCGTACCTTAGCATATTGATTGAGGCCAATAAAAGAATTAGCAGTTGGCAGCCGGTTGTTTACACTTCTGATAAAAGGCTTTCGGTTTGGAAAGCCCGTACTCTCGCTTGGAGGTTGCATTACCTTGATAAAATCAGTTCTTGAAAGCATCCCGACTTATTAGTTCTCCCTTTTTAAAGCCCCCTGGCACGTTCTAAATATCTTGGAGGACCCTTAATGCTGATGGAATGGTAGTTATTGAATTAATGAACTTGTTAGATAAACTTTATAGCTTCAGGTTCAAAGGAGGTCAAGACAAGTGGGTATGGGATAATGTTAGCTCAGGATCATTTTTGGTTGCATCGGTAAAAAGGATTATGTACAAAGTGAACCCTCCAATGAAGGTCAATGCCCTTGTTTGGCATGCTCTCCAAAATCAGCTCCCAACAATACATCGGACAATCTGATCAAAAGAAGAGTCCTCTCGGGTCCGAATATATGTAGTTGTTGCTTTAAAGAATATGTTTTTAGGATTAAAGAATATAAACCCGCTAGAACCAGCTTAGTTAACTTTTGTTTTTTATCGTTGCTACTTTTACGTTGCATATGATTTGAACTTTGATGTAACTGTTAGTTATATGTTTTAATCGATTTGAATATTTTAATTGTTTTTATTTATGTTGATCAGTTCTGTTTTAGACATAATGGAAAACATGAATAACATACCTGATTGCATCAGTACAGGCCAGCAGAGAATCCAAATGGAGACGCAGCAATAGTGTTTGACATGATTGTCAGCTTGGTCTGGTTCCTTCTTATGGTGCAATCTAATGATGGTGATGAAGAAAACCGATAAAGGGTAATCGGTTGAGGAGAGGAGGTCGATTGATGTTATGAGTAATTTGGTTATGTGTCTAACCCTAGAACCTCTACATAAGTCTCCTTATATATGCACCCAAGAGGAAACCCTAGTTAGTTAATAAGGGTAATTAGGCTCATCAACAATTACCAACTAATTATTTAATAGGTTGTTATATATTTTGATCAATATAATGTAAATGATTATAATGGCTACTAGATTAAATATTAAGACATAATATATTTAATCTTACATTCTCCCACTTAGCCGAGTAATCATTTACTATGAGTATTAGATAAGCCTGATCAGGAGTTAACACTCATTTTAGCCTTAAACAAGTACTATAGCAGAGAAATACAGCCGTTGAATCATTATGCGACTCAGGGCCCCTATTAGTCATACTATAGCCTTAATTTAAAACCTAATCGTTATGATCAAAATACGCATAAGCCCTTTGTTTGATTTGTAACTTTATTTGTCTATATGCCATTATGCCGGCTTGACATATTCTTAGAGACATACAAAATCAAACTGATGAGGAAAATTAACTAATACTTAGTCATTCATAGTACGATATGCAATTGCGCATGGCCGTTAATTAATACCCGTCTATGAGCTCTCTTAATAAGACTTATGGGTAATAGCCCTTCAGTTATAGGATCCTTAAGCATATCATGAATGTATTCGATACAAAACTTAGTTTCCTCAATTCGTTCATAAACGAATAATTAATTGCGTATCGAAATTTAATGCAGCACCTCTTGAACTGTTACTGTTCAAGGAGTCATGGTAGCTGACTTTATCACACTAATTCTTCAAAACATTAATTATATGGAGCTAATAAACTTATGAGTCCACTGATAAATTTCCAACAACATTTAGTGACTATATTATTTCGTTATAACTTAGGTTGTTGATATCAGTCCATTATGACTCCTCCATGAGATAGGTTTTGTCTGCTGACATAAGGATATACCCGAAATTACATTTTGTCATCTTTGAATATCACAAAGTTAAAGTAATCAACCGGTTTTAATTCTCACTTCTTCTTTAAATTGTAGCCTCTCGTTTCTTTTAAATATATTGCAATACTCCATTAGATGCTTCACATTAATCTAGACATATCTAGTGTGTTGCAATGTGAGTAATATCTAAACGAGTATAGACTTGAACTTACATAAGGCTTCTAATTAATGAAGCGTAAGGAAATAATCTCATTTATCCTATTATCCTCTAAAGGAGAGCAGTATTGTTTGTTACATATGTAAGGACCCGTTTAATGTTAAACTTATGGAACGGAACTAATGTCCCATTGGATCTATCTCAGTATTTTATGATATCTATCACCAGTGGCGGAGCTTGACCAAAAGTTTCGAGGGGGCGTAAAGTGATGGGGCCCATTTTTTTTCCTATCGTTATGTTTTGGGTATGGTCGGCTATCGATTCGAGTGTGGTCAAATAATAATAGATCCAAATAAAAAAAATCATTTATTCAAAGGACCCGTTCTTACACATAAAAACTTGCGGTTAATTTTATTGTGTGGTGGATAATCTAGGGTTAAACAAATAAGAGTTAAAATATATTTACCAAACTACCCATCACTTATATACAAAATGGTAACAAACTTTACTTTAATTTATATATTGTATAAATATTTAGGAAAAAATAATTGTGGGGGGGGGGGGGGGATTCTATATAATTTTTAAAATTTTCGGACGAAAAGTCGAAACCTACACACTTCTAACCGAAATATTGGGGTGGGCGGGTGCACCCCCGAGCACCAACTAACCTCCGCCCCTGTCTATCACGTAAGAGATATCACTGAGATCTATTATATCAAAGTTTATGTTAACAATGCTTTGACTTATGTAACATATACTTGTCAAAAGAATATCATCTATATGGACAAGTTTATCTTAGTTGCTCCCACTCATTTTGAGGTAGGTACATTAATCCACTTGATTCTTGATAAAAAATAATTGCGTTAAGATTTCATCACATTATGATGTTTGCATTAACCCATACATGGATTCTACTGGCTTACAAATAAAGTGTTCTTTAACCTTCAGTTTGGAACTTTCAGATTGTTTTATGAACATGTAAATGTGTCAGCCAGTTTGTTAGGGAAAATTCTTTTAATGTTCATTTAATGTAGCTTTAAACTATTATAAGCTACTAGAACAGTGATGATCCTCAAAGAAATCTTTTAATAATTTATCTCTTCCTAAGTATAACCTTTGATAATCAATCATGCCTCTTCGTGTCTTAACGCTTATATCAGGATTTGGTTTAGTTATGAACACTCTTAGGTAATTCAATCAAATCCTAAACGTTATACGAACACATAAAATCAGTTTTACTATAAAACTGTTTTATTCCATTTAGAAGATTGATTGACACTAATGGCTTAATTTGAAGAGATAGGATCAGTAAACTTTTCCAAAATCCATTTCAACTTCAGTTAGGGAGGTTATGTAATCATCAAAGTTAGTAGGTTTTTAAACCTAGATGACCTCCTGAGTTGATTATTGGGTTTGTTAGAAGTTTCAGTTTTATGGATTAGCTCTTGGTTAGGTTGCTATCATTTTCAGGATTCTAAGTTTGTAATATTTGGTGAAGTATGGTGTACAAGAGGTATATTCGGAGTGAAATTTAATGACACTCTTCCCCCCACCTCTTGTATTCCTTGCAAGTCATGATAAGGACTTTGACTACTCCCACTGACCTTAGAAATCTTTAGGAACTCAGCATGCTTAGGGTCAATACTTAACGACCAACAAATTCTAATAGAGAAACAAGTTAATGACGTTAGTCGTTGTGATTTCTCTTGTTGAGGATTAAGTTAGTTTGGGTAAGATATCTAAGTGTGCCCACAATTAAGAACAATGAAACTTTTGTAATAGTAGCATTAGATTTTAAGGAGACAAGTTATGATAGAACAGTGTCAAGATGGAGCGGTGTCTTGTACAAGAGGTGTAAATTTAGGTAATGTAAAATTTTCACTCCCCCACCTCTTGCAACTATTGCAAGTTATTATTAAGATACTTAATGCTCCCACTGATCTTTAATATCTCTAGAAAGCTACAAGAGAAGTTTCAATGAGCTACGTGACGTGGGAACCTATCACATATACGTTAGACTTTATTTGATTTCTTTAATGTCCAGATATCATAAGAAAACTCAGGAACATGTCTAATAGAAATCTTATTAAGTATATATATAAATAGATTTCTTCTAAGACCGTGGGCCATATACGACAAAATTTAGATACAAGTTGATAGTCTTTTAAATATAAATGAATTATGTCTGAATATTCCATTTGGAATAAGTTCCACGAATGTCAATGAATGACTTATGATAGACCCATACTTATTCCTTAAGCCAAGTAATATTTAGGGCTGTAACGTCATGATTTAAAATCACTTAAAATGAGATTAGATAAAAAATCATCCTCATTAACCATGTCATGATTTCTCATGAATTTTGATTATAACTAGTCATGCCACGTAAGCATTGCTGATGTCATTAATAACAATTAAAATCTTACAAAATAAGATTCAAAATCCTAAATTTTGAATTCAAAATTAAAACCACTGCTTTGTAACAATTAAAACCTCTGCTTACATTCAAAATCCAAAATTTTGGCTCTAAATTCAAAATTCAAACAAAATACATATATAACATCCATTTCTTCAATCAATTACTCCACATTTCCTCTTCTCTCTCTTCTCTCTGGTGATTTTTAATCCTCTCTCTCTCAAATCCAAATTCTTCCACGCCTCACCTTTGATCATGGCATACGAAATTATAGTTCGAGATTGAAGTAACAATCTCATCCTACAATAACGGTTGTCAATAGAGATGAATATATTGAAGCAAAAAACGTGTTCTAATCGGGACTGTGAATCGGAGAAATCGACGGAAGAGGAGCGGTTACAGCTGGCGGCTGTGGAGAATTCTAAGGAATTGAGCTCGCCGACGGCGGCGGATCCGCCGGAGAATGCCGCCGTTAGCTGCGGGAAGGACGGAGAGGATTCTTGTAAGTGGATGAATACCTTAATAGTTGCTCATTGTATACCTAAATAGTTGATCAATAATAAGAAACTGTGTGTTTAACCTAAATCCATGTGGATGATTGCTTGTGCGTATAAGAATGGCCTATAATTTGGGCTAATTAGGGGTATTGAAGTTTTTGTTGTTTGAATATTACTTTCAGCTGGACTTTTTCACAAGCAGCTTTCATCTAAAGATTTTATTTAATAACATACATAAGTAGCTTCAGTTTGTTTTTTCCTTTCTTTTTTTTTGTTATCAAATGTTATATGTTGAAATAATTTACTCTGCTATTACAGATAAAGACTCCTGCCCAGGTAGAAGCTGCATTTGCATTTCTTAGTGTCACCGGTTCGGAAAATATTGATATCAGTAAATTTGAAGAAGCTTGTGGAGTTGGTATGGTTGGATGAACATGTATTAAGCTGTATATATATTCATTGTTATGAATTATTAAAATAGAAGCATTCATATGGTAACAGGGGTTGAGGTCTCAGAAGAAGATATAGAGCATGTTGTTAGCAAAGTCTTTGAAGAGAAAGAGAGTGCAATCAAGGAGCAACGCTAGAGAACAAACAGTGAGTTCCAAATTCATGATGCTTTTAAAGCTATACCGTTCTATGTGGCAATGTGAATCTGATGTGTCGCATGTTCATTGGCTTTAGTTGGTGATCTAATTGCTCATGTTAGAAAGAAGCAGCCTTGGGCAGATCCAAAAACCGTAAAGGCAAGTAACTCACTTTTCTTGTGTTATGTTTTATTTATTACAAAATAAATTATACTAGTTTTTAAGAACCCGTGCTTTGCAGGTGGACCGTTAAATCAAACAAAAAGTATACATAAAAACGTTGAATCAAACACTTACCTTGCGGTGGTTAACTCACAAAAGTTTGGCTGAAATGTGAATAATTAAGTCGATTATATTTGACCTAATTAATTTCCTTAAAATATTATATAAATTTAAATAGAACTGTGATACATATATATTTAATTGTTTAAACAAAGCAGAAATTAAATTCCATACTAAAAGTTAAAAGGAGGGTTATTCAAATAAGGTGCAAAACAGTTGGCAAGAAAAAGAATATTACGGATGGGAAAAATCATGTAAATTAATTTTTAATAGTAGGTTGAAGTCCATAGCTTTCAATCTTTCATTCATACCACTATACCAGATACTATCACCACATTACACACACATTACACGCACACAGACATTTTATCTCTCTCTACTTCTATCTCAAAGACATAGAAGCGGCCACCGCCACCTTCCGTCGCACGATTATATCACCACCAGTTCAACCGATAGTCATAACTATAGCCCACTCGTGTGATCACACTCACCCCATCAAGAAAGATGGTTACATTATTGCATCACCCCAATGCCACCACCGGCCATTTCGACGGCGACCAAGAAGGACAACACCGTCAACATTGCACCATCCACCTGTGGCTTCGGACCATGTGGGACTCTTCGTCGTTTATGGTCACCATCCGGACCACCGGAGACCATGGCTAACACTGCTACCGGCGCATGGCAGTGGTCCGACGATGATGTCGCCGTTGTGCGGTGGTGGTGTATGCTGATCGAGTGAAGTAGATAAATAACTTAAAAACAAAGAATTAGTGATAGAGTGAAGTGGAAAAATATGAAGGAAGAAGTTTGAATAGCTGGACCAATAGGATGATAGAAAAATTGAACAGTAAAGTTGAGTGTGAAGAGGATTTTGCTAAATAATATAGGGAAAATGGATAAAATTTATAAGTCTCATTTTCCTTTTGTCAAATTCTCATTTGCATGATAACAAAAGTTGTGAAAATGTAAGGTATCATCTAGTTTCATCTTAGTAATGTTTCTATCCAGATATTTAGAACAAATAAAATGAGAGTTTAAGGTAAGTGTGACTTTATGTTGACTATGCAAACCTCACAAGCTTCATAACGTTGCTTAATTATGATACTATATTCTGATTAATCTTCAGAATATATAAGGTATCGAAAGGCATTGTTAGAAGACTGCTTATTATGGTACTTATAGCCTTAACATTTAATTTTCTCACTAACTCTCATGTTAGTTATTTGTTGACTTCTGGTAAGGAAACGTTTAGAGCTAGAGTCAACTAATCATGTGTTAATTGGAATATTAAAATTATCAGACTTAAATATCATTAGTAAGTGACTACCTAATTAACTTATCTAACTGTTCCTTTGAATAATGGATAGTCTCGTTGCTTATGCCTAGTCTAATGGCATAATTATGCAGTGAAATTTTCCCTTGAAGAACCTTAGAGGTGGAATTAGCACTAGTAATTTATCTATGGACCTTAGAACAATCCTCTTTTAGGGTTTAAGTGGCTGTAAGGTGAGTAACAACTTATTTTCCAGCTTCAAACATTTATTTCTTTGTACATATGTTGCTTATCAAAACACTCATTATACTTTGGTACTTTTGAGTGTTATAGTTGATTTATAAGGCATCAAATTGTACAAGTGAAAATTTTAGTATGTAATGTACTGAAAAAAAATGTACTTATTTCCATGCGTAAGCCCTTAACTTTATGGGTCATGGTATTGTACATTATTATGTATTCACATATACCACTTAGCTTTATAGTTTATAATTTTAAATGAAGGCATGCATCATAGGAATTCTTGTGATTATTCCACAATAATAGATTAGTCCTAGGAAAAACTTAATCTGGAATAACTTTAGTGATAGCATTTATGTTAGAGAGGTCTTGATTATCATAAGAGACATCATGTTCGATTTTTCCTAATCATCGTGCTCTACTTTTCTTCTGTAGTACCTTTATCAGAAGAGAGCAGTAGGATTATCGTGTCTTAAGATATAATCAAGGATTTAATTTAAAAGCTAATTCTTATAGAAACTTTAAATAAGGCAAAACATATGAGGTTTAGGAATTAGAGTGGATGAGATATAGATTTGTAGAAGAAAATTATAGTGAGTAAAGTTATTGGTACTTAAAAATAAGGCAGACGAAATGATCATAAGATTAATGAAGGATCATTAATATAAGAATCATTGTATGAAGAAGTTGTGATATGTCTATTACTAACATCAAAATAATAGAATTAATTAAAATTCTACTTAAACAAAGACAAATCAGCTTTGGCCAGAAGTGTAATCATTTAAGCATGTGTGCAAAGTAATCGTGACAAATCAGCTTTGGCCAGAAATGAGACAATCGCTTTAGTTATGCACTTGTTAAGAATGCTATACATGAATGAATTAAATCAGCTTTGGCAAGAAATTAAGACATTCACGTTTGTAATGCATACTCAACATGGCTTTTATAATACTTGAGCAATAAATAGATGTATCAAATCAGCTTTGGCCAGAAGTGATACATCAGAAGCTCACCCAAGTTAAGTCATTTTGGTTTTGTAGAACATTATTTGATTCTTATTGATTATCTAAGTATTTACAAAACCAATTATTTAATAGCAAACCACCTGTTAGCGCTAAATTTTAGTTCACATTTAACATCCTAAAATAATGAGGTTTCGAGTTAGTCTTAGGTCTCGAGTGAGATCTCGACTCAGTTATGAGGTCTCGAGTGAGATCTCGAGTCAAGTCTCGACTCATCTTGTGGCATTATGAGGTCTCGACTCATTAAGGTCTCGAGTCGCAACCTCAGTGTCTCGAGTCGTAATCATGGTCTCGACTACTGTGTTTTATGAGATCTCGACTGCTTGATGAGGTCTCGAGTCGCAACCACGGTCTCGAGTTGTGAAGATTGAATCCCTTAGTCGAAACCTCAATGGTCTCGAGTCGAAACCTTATGGTCTCGAGTCGAAATCGTTGTCTCGAGTTGTAAAGATTTGAGAACCTTTATGATTTCAAGTCGAGACCTTGTGGTCTCGAGTCGAGATCTTGGTCTCGGGTCGCTAAAAGGGTGATCTCGAAACTCCTGTTAACAGTTGATGTTGTGAAAACATAACTGAAAATTCGAATTCTTATGGATTTTGAGATATGGTTTCTTGTTTTATTGATGATCTAATTTTATCAAAATATTTCGAAAATTTTATCTGATTATCAATTAACAGTTTTCGAATAAACTTAGATGATAAAATTGGATCAAAACAGGAAAAACACTCAATAATCCTAATTACATTCCACAACATAAAGGAATTCTCTAATTTTCTAAGAAACATATGATGAACCCTAAAAAATAAAACATAATTCTGGAACCCAAAATCTGAAAATTAAGGCTTCTAAACAGATTTCGAACATGAGCTTTAACCATTTTGGTCTCGAGTCATATAATAAACCAATTAAAATTTTGAAACAGTGATATCGATGACTTCATGAGAGACTCGAAACCATGCTGTTAATTATATTAGGCTTTTAAAATTTCTGTTTTCCAGATTTCAATCCCAGAATAATGGATACGAAAATAGAACTGATTTATCAACATATGCTCTGATACCACATGTTGATCAATTCTGTTTTAGACATAATGGAAAACATGAATAACATACCTGATTGCATCAGTACAGGCCAGCAGAGAATCCAGATGGAGACGCAGCAATAGTGTTTGACATGATTGTCAGCTTGGTCTGGTTCCTCCTTAGGGTGCAATCTAATGATGGTGATGAAGAAAACCAATAAAGGGTAATCGGTTGAGGAGAGGAGTTCGATTGATGTTATGAGTAATTTGGTTATGTGTCTAACCCTAGAACCTCTACATAAGTCTCCTTATATATGCACCCAAGAGGAAACCCTAATTAGTTAATAAGGGTAATTAGGCCCATCAACAATTACCAACTAATTATTTAATAGGTTGTTATATATTTTGATCGATATAATGTAAATGATTATAATGGCTACTAGATTAAATATTAAGACATAATATATTTAATCTTACAATTTAATCATTAATTTTAGGATTTAATTGACAACAAGTTCTGGCGAGAACCATCTACACGAAAACCGTTTAACCCGGTTCTGAAATGAACCAGAACCATTAAAATACGGTCTGGTTCCTGCTCTTATTTAGCATTTAACGGTTCCTGTTCAGTTCCGGTTAAGTCTGGTTCTGAACTGTTGCATAACTCTGTGTGCATGTGTACGTGTTAGCCGTATCGATTCTCAATTTGGAACAATTTTCTGTTTCTGTATTTGTTTATTTATATATCATCGATTTGTATATTTATGTTTCTAGTGTTTGTACCTCATGCATTAGCGTTTTATTGTGCTTTTCATGCTTTTATAGGTATTTAAGTGTTGGTTTTTGTGTGATTTGGCTTCACTTTGAAGAGAAAAGAAAAAGAAAAGATGTTTTTCCTTTCATTTCCTTTCAAATCAGAAGTAAATAAAAACTAAAGAATTTAACCTAGTTTTTCTTTCATTTCTTTTCCTTGTTTAAGTGAAACACCGGAACACAACATTTTTTTATTTTTCTTTCTTTTCCTTCCTTAAATGAAACTTAGGAACACAAGCATATTTTTATTTCCTTTCTTTTCACTCTTTTAGTGAACTCGGGAACAAAGTGTTAGTGTGTATGTTGTGTTTATGCATTTGGTTGTGCAAGTGGTGTTTCTTGGTCAGTATTCCAAGGTTTGTTTGGTTAGGCTTTGGCTTCCTTTTAAAGTTTAATGGACATTTGGTGTGGTGATGTGTTTTCTAGCCGTGTTTAGTTACCTAGGATTGTAGCAAATTCATAAAATACAAAAAAGTGATATGGCTATTGTGGGTTGACGTGTTCCTTGGCTATGTTGCTAAAAGTACGGTGTTGTAAAACTATGAAGGATTTAGTAAAGCAACCGGTTAATATCAATTTTCTAAGCCAATGAGGTAGTGGTGAAGTGGTTGGGGAAAAACTTGGTGTTCCTTGTGACCCAGGTTCTACTCTTACTCTCCCCATTATTTTCTGCGGCATCCAAGTGAAGGGCGAATACGGGTGGCGCCGGTTCGTCTTGGATGGGAGACGAGGTTTTACTGATTATTCCAGTGTCGTACATTCGGGCAGGTGGATGTCGGGTTTCCGCGCATCTGGGAGAGCCTAGGGGCTGGCGGTGGTCAAGTAGTCGACCTTGGCCACAGCGCCTGGTGTCATGGTGATTGACACGTCGTTCCTTAACGTTAAAAAAAAATATCAACTTTCTTAGTATATTAAAAAAAATTCAATACATTTTGAAGTTGGACAAGAAGTTGTCCGCACTATTGAGATCGGGAAGGAATTAGGCACGGATTTCGAGCAGCATCAAGACTTGGTCAGGAAGATGATTAGGGAGGAAGGTGTCTAATTCAGTAAGTCATGAATTTTCTCTCTCTCTCTCTCTCTCTCAATATAAGGGGCCTGAGCTGAGGTTAAGGCAGGGTGGGTTAGAATGCTGAAGAATGAGCATAAAGTTGATTTCTTGGCTTTGCAAGAAACTCAATTGGAGGAAATTAATTCTGATTTGGTTTCGAAAATATGGGGTGGTTCAGACTTCGGCTCAGAATTCGTGGGTTCGTCGGGTAGATCGGGTGGCTTGCTGTGTATATGGAATCAAAATTTGTTTCAGATTCAACAGGTGGATAAGCAAAGGCATTTCCTTCATCTCAAAGGGAGAATGAAAGGTAGTAATCAAGAGCTGAATATTATTAATGTGTATGCTCCCCATAGCGGCTCAGAGAAAAAAATCCTTTGGGACAAGCTGGTCGAGATTGTGAGTAATGGTTCTGGTCTGTGGGTTTGTCTTGGGGATTTCAATGCAGTGAGGGGCCCGGGGGATAGGAATAATTCTGGTTTCAACAGGGTTACGTCGAATGATTTTATCGTTTTTATCGAGGCGGCTGGATTTGTGGAGTATTGTATGAAGGGTAGAAAGTACACTTTCCTCGCTCCAAACTCCAATAAACTCAGTAAGTTAGATAGGGTTTTTTTCTGCAACGAGTTTTTTGGGTTATGGCCGGATGCGTGTTTACGTGCTCTTCCGAGACTTCATTCAGACCATTGTCCGTTAATTCTCACTACCAACCAGAAGAACTTTGGCCCCAAACCCTTCCGGTTTTTTAACTCGTGGCCGGTGAGTGATGGGTTCGACACCACTGTCACCAACGCCTTGGAGTCTTTTGTCTCTCATGGGGGTCGGCCAGATGTGAGGTTCCATAAAAAACTGAAGCACATTAGGGAGAAAATTAAATCTTGGCGTAATACCAAGGAAGTTAAGGATAAGGAAGATTGGGCTAGGGACATGGAGGAGATTGAGAAGTTGGATTGTATCAACGAGTCAAGGGTGCTTGATGAGGCCGAATGTTGGATAAAGGAAGAATGTATCAAAAACATCCGAGAAAGGGAGATGTTAGCGGCTTTAGACCTTAAACAAAAGGCCCGGTGTCGGTGGGCGGTTGAGGGGGACGAAAACTCCTCCTTCTTTCACAGACTTATTAATAACAGGAAAAAGAGCAATGGGATTCCGGGTTTGATGGTGGGCGATTAGTGGGTGACGGAACCTAAGGCTGTTAAGAACGAGGTCTTTCGCTTTTTTAAAAATCACTTTGAGGAGCCGGTTGGCTCGAGGCCCGTATTGAACTGCCCCGAATTTAAGGAGGATTACGGAAGAGGGTGTTATGTTTGTCATGGAGCGGTTCTCAGCCAAGGAGATCAAAGAATTGGTTTTTGAGTGCGGGGCCGACAAAGCGCCCGGCCCTGACGGGTTTAATTTTAGCTTTGTAAAACAATACTGGAGTTTCTTTGAAGAAGACTTTAAAGAGATATTTGCTCATTTTTACGATTCGGGGTCGATTGATTTGGGGTGTAGTGCGTCTTTTATAACTCTTGTACCTAAATTAAGGATCCATTGGAGCTTAAAGATTACCGGCCTATTAACCTAGTCGGGGTTATCAGCAAAGTTATATCTAAAGTTCTTACGAACAGGCTCAAGAAGGTTGTTGGTAAAGTGGTTTCGGACTCTCAACCAGCTTTTATTAATGGTAGATTCATCTTCGATAGTCCGTTAATTCTGAGTGAGGTTTGGACGTGGTTAAAGAATTCCGGGAAGAAGGCTTTTATTTTTAAAATTGATTTTGAGAAAGCCTACGACAATGTCAACTGGAGTTTTCTGCTTAACACTATGGAGCAAATGGGCTTCCCTTCGGGATGGATTAAATGGGTGGATGGAGTCTTAGGATCGGCAAACTCTTCGGTTTTGGTTAACGGGTCCCCGACCTCTACTTTCAAATGTCACAAAGGCCTTCGTCAAGGGGACCCGCTTTCACCGTTTTTGTTGCTTATCGTCATGGAAGTCTTTTCGAGTTTAGTTTCCAAAGCGTGTAGTATGGGACGGTTTAAGGGGATTGCTCTTCCGAATAACGGTCCGGTTATATCTCATATTCTATATGCGGATGATGCCCTTATTGTGGGGGAATGGTCCGAATATAACATCAAGGTGGTGGCTAGAATTCTTCGGGTTTTTTACGGATGCTCGGGTATGAAAATTAACTTCTACAAGTCCAATCTCTTTGGAGTGGGTGTTGAAGAGGTAGAGCTTGAGAATGTGGCGTCTTTGGTGGGTTGCCGTAGAGGTTCGGCACCGTTCAAATACTTGGGGATACCGTTAGGGGCAAATATGAATAGAATCAATAATTGGGATCCCGTGGTGTCGATTTTCCGCAATAGATTGGCTTCTTGGAAATCGAGGACCTTGTCGATAGGAGGTCAGGTGATGCTAATTAAAAGCGTTCTTGAAAGTCTCCCTATTTATTTCTTTTCGATTTTTAAAGTGCCGGTCAAAGTGGTGGAGAAACTTGAATCTTTGATGAAAAACTTTCTTTGGGGGGGGGGGGGGGGCTCGGATGAGGTTAAAAAGATGCATTGGGTGGCGTGGGACATTGTGACGCTCCCGAAGAAATTAGGTGGGCTTGGTATTTGGAAACTCAATTTGGTTAACAAAGCGCTTCTATCAAAGTGGGTTTGGAGGTTTGTGACGGAAGAAGAGGGATTATGGAGAAGAGTTATTAGGGCTTGTCATGGTAAAAATAGTAAGGAAAGTAGCTGGGAAAATAGGTCCCTTAGGTTCTTTTGGTTAAAAAATAGATCAAAGCATTGTAATATAGAAGAGTGAATTGCAAGTTTTGTCCTTTATCTTTAGGCCTCTTTGCAGGCGGTGTCCTTTATGTTTAAATTTGACGAGTTTTGTCCTTTATGTTTAAAAATCAAGCACGTTTTACCCTTTGGGCCTAACCCAGTCTGTTTTCCCAGTTAAATCTAATCATGTGCCTTGCACATGAGGGTAATTTTGTCATTTTAACCTTTTAAGGACTAATTATATAAATAACTAAATATTTAAGCATTTTATTAAAATTAAAAAAATACTAGCTTAAACCACTCTCTCTCACACCTTTCTCTCTCTACTACTTTTTGCATTCATTGATTACTCTCTCTCTCTCTCTCTCTCAAAATCTCCACAGTCAAAACCCTCAAATAATTACTCATCTTTGTTAGTTTTTACGTCATAATTATACCAATCTTGCAACCCCCCCCCCCCCCCCCCCCCACTTCATTAATTTGGGTTAAACCCTATTTAATCATCTGGGTTTTCTTTACTAAACCATAAAGATTCTTCCTTTTTGTTGATAATTGATTCCCCCATCTAGGTTTAGTTCATTAGTTGAATCTTGATTCTCACACACTCACTGTGTGTTTGTGTTCTTGTCAATTATACAAATCTAGCACCCCCACTTCATTAATTAGGGTTAAACCCTATTTAATCATCTGGGTTTTCTTTATTATACCATAAAGATTCTTCCTTTTTGTTGTTAATTGATTCCTCCATCTGGGTCTAGTTATCTTACATTGACCTACGCCCTAACGATTCGCAGGTTTCCCCTGAGCATTCAACTTTGCCGCCACTTGTTCATCAGAAAGCGGTAAGTAGTAGATACGAGGAGTGGCTCTCGTTTTCTTAAAAAGATCATCCAATGTAACAATCGGTGGATCGACTTTCTCCGGTGGTGGTGGTGGTGGTGGTGCACGGTTTCTGACTGGTGGTGGATTCGACAGTGGTGGTGGAGGTAGGAGGGAAGGTGGAGAGGGCTGTGGTGGTTGCAAGGTGGAGGTATTGTGGCGGTAGGTGGAGGTAGAGTGGTGGTGGCTGGAGTTGCTGGCGATGGTGGAGGTGGTTTCCCTCATTGTTAGTTTGTGCAATTTTGGGTTTTTTTATAATCCTCTGCATAAAATTTAGGGATTTGGGGTCAATTGTTTAGAACTTCAGATTTGGGGGTGGGTGTGGCGATGGCAGCACCCGGGTGGTGAATGGTGGGGCAACGGTTTGTGGGGATTTAGAGATGGTGGTTGTGATGGTGTTGAGTGGGTGGTGGATGGTGGGGCAAGGTGGTGTGGGGTGGATGGTGGTGGTGGTACGGGTGTGAGGGAGATGGTGGCAGGTTGTTGAAGAGAATTGTTGCAGGTTGTTCAAAATGGGATTGATTTGGGGAAGAAAGGGTTTTGCATATATATATTTTTTTCTTTTTTATGTATTTTTAAAGAATAGGGTGAAAATACAATTTTACCCTCATGTGCATTGCACATGACCAGATTTGACAGAAAAATCTAACTGGGTTAGGGCTAAAGGACAAAACGTGTATGATTTGAAAACATAAAGGACAAAACTCGTTAATTTTAAACATAAAGGACAGCGACTGCAAATGAGTATAAAGATAAAGGACAATACTTGCAATTCACTCAATAGAGAATGGATAGAGTGGTGTAAGTCCCCATTGTACATGTTCTAATTTTGGGTGTGGCTCTGGTGCGTTTTTTTGAGTCCAGGCTGCCTGTTAATATATTAACTTTCAAAAAAAAAAAAAAAACTTCTATCTTGGATTTTTAATTCTAAAGCGTACGCTGATTTTGTTCCATAATTGATAGGCTTAAAAATTGTCAAAATCCAATGATCGACACATGTTCTTGAGCACTAAAGATAGATTTATATCAACTTCTGTTCACCTACTAAAATAAGTTTTTTTCTTCACCAGGCTAATCTTTAAACTAACAGGGATCATTGTACAGTGTTATCAAAATAGATTTTGTAGTTAATCAGGTGGAAGAACGTGTTTGCACATCACATTATAGTCTAATGACAATGAGTATGGGATAAGGCTTTGGGAGCATCTTGAGTTCGATTCCGAGTTTTTTTCCAGATTTAGATCTACTCTTAAATTGATGTCTAAGCATTATTGTATGCTTATACACCAATTTAAGAGTAAACCTAATAAATCTGGAAAAAACTCTGAATCGAACCCAAGATGCTCCCAAAGCCTTATCCCATTGGAGTATTAGGGTGGCACGATAATACTCCAATGGTCCATTCGTAATCCAAATTTTCCCTTGAAAAACAGTGTTTTTAGGTTAAATAAGATAGAGGATTATTGAATTACTAAAATAGATTTTGTAGTGGAAAGAGATTGTGTTCTTTAGTTTTTTCATCAATGCAATTCAAACCATACCCAAATTATTCTACCAAATTATAAGATTAAGTCGTTTCAATAAAAAAAACTACTAAACAACAACAATCCAAATATGACAGTAATGGGATTCAGAATGAGTAGGAGGATAATTCTTCAATCACTTAGCATTATTAATAATGCTTCAGAAGACATTGTCAAAATCAATTCATCATAATCCCAGTTACATATTAATCCTTAAAAAAAACAAAATAAACAAATAAAAATAAGATTTAAGAAAAAAAAGAAAAAGATGTAGTCATTCTCTCGGACAAATGCCTCGATTTGTCGTCATGATTTTTGTAAGAATGGATAATCAGACTCGTCATCATGAATTAATCGTCATCGAGAAACAAAACTTAAAAAAAACAACCACAGATTAAGAAAAAATTAAAAAAAAACATAAACCATCATACCTGTAAATACAATCAACAAGAGGAGAAAGATTTAATTTAGTTGTGATTTCAAGGTGATGTTTGCGTTTGTATATATAGCGGCGAAGGTGTCATTTAGGGCATCAATGAAGACATTCAATTTTGGGCTTTATTTTTTATGGGCCTTTTAAATAGGCTTACCAATTATTGTTTAACAATTACCATTGTGGGCTTACAAGGAAATCGGTTTGTAACTAGTGGTATCCTCCCGCGCTTCGCGGCGGGGACAAACCAACTTTTAAACCGAAAGCATAAATTCATATATTAAAGTCGTGATATTCAAAAAAGGATATCGACAATCAATCTAGAATCATACAAACATATTAAATTGAAACGTATTATGGCAAGAATACTGTTAATAGTGGTAGCCCGGTCGATATTGGTTTGATTCCAAGTAAAGTGAACCGTTTGGGTTGTGATCGAAACTCAATAACAAAATTTGTAACCACCAAAGAAGTACCAAAAGTACGAAATAAGAACCATAACGGAGTAAGTAGCAAGCGTAGAAACATAGCTCCGGACTATAAATACGTGTTGTGTTTCGGATTTTTTTTAAGGAAAATCAGACAGAGTTTCCTCTGTTTTTCGAATAACCCGACAATAAAAGTCGTCGTATTTTGTCAAAACTCAACAATAATCCAATCAATTCAACAACATATACTAAAAGTTTATCAAATACGATAAAATAAAACGTGACTAATCACTAACAGTATCGGTTGAGCACGGTGTCGCGTTAAATATATAAAATCTAACGTAAAGTAATCCGCTACGCTTAAAACTTTACCAGGTCCTTCGTGTTGACCGGGCGTTTACCTGTTTGACCGCTGTTGACCCGAGTTGACTCGGGTTGACCAAGTTGAACCAAACATTGACCCGCAAAACCTGAACTGAACCTGCACCGAACAAACCGTGACCCGAGCCTCGAACTTGAACCGTAATAAAGTTGGATCCTGTCGAATGGAACTAACCTAGCCACCACCACAGTCACCGCCGCCGCCGGTAACTCCGGCGCCGGCTGCCATCTTCATCAACATCCTCATCATCTTCGGGCAAAACACAAGCACTCTCTGTTAGATGAGTCGACTCCCCAAAAGAACAAAAATAAACAGAAAGATAGAACAAAAAAAAATAAGACCTAACCGTGTCGGTGATTCACTGCCGCAGCCGTAAATTGCCGGAGCTCGACGTGACTCTGGCGTCTCCTCAGCTCCGGTCTCTCTCTTCTCATCTTCATTTTCTCAGTCTAGTCCCCGCTCAGAATCCTTGCCGGAACACCGAGGTGTGGTGGCCGGCCCCACTACTGTCATCGGTTTAGGTGGAGCAGAGGAGAGAAGTAAGGGGGTGTTGTTGTCGGAGGGGGGGTCTCGCCTGACCAAAACGAACCGCCAGCAGCCGCCGGAGTTCCCTGGGCTTCACCGGGTTTCCGGTCACCGATCATAAAGAGAGAGAAGAGATGAGGATGAGGTTTGATCTGGTATGTAGATGTCTTGGAATGTGTTAAAAATGAAGGAGACATTGGTATTTGGAGGAGATGGAGTAATCAAAGAATGTGGGGAAGTCCTGTTGTTGTGTGCGTGAACTTTTGAAGGAAGATTACGGTTTTCAAAGAGTAAATTACACAGATTGTCCTTTAATTACACTCTAAATTACAGTCCCTGCCCTTTCCCTTTAATTTGTGCATTCTATGTCCTTTAAATAACAAATTTGCACACTCCTTGTCATTTTCTCCAAACCCCATCCAACAACCCAGTTAAATGCACCCATGTGCCTCTCACATGATGGGTAAAATTGTAAATAACCGTCCCTCACTGTCGATCTTAAGAAGCTCATCCCTGTCAAATTCTTCAAGCCCATCCGCACGGGCCAGAAAATCATGTTTTCTGGATCCAAACCCTCTAGAATTCTCTAGAGCACCACTAAACCCTTCCTCTGCATCAACTGGCAGTGCAACCTCATTGCTTGAAAAAGCAGATTGCACTTTGCAAAATGTCACAACACCTGCATTAACCAATTAAATATTAGCAGATCAACAAGTCCAATCTGTTTAAATTAGATTCCTGCTTCAAAACAAATATCCACAAACATACTAAAACCACATAAATAACCCAATTAATCAACTTGGTTTCATCGAGGCATTTTAACAAACACCTTACCTACTTACCGGAATAACCTGTGCGACCCTTTTCAATAGAACGAGTGCAAGAAAAAAAGGACTCGTACCCATCTGCTGAAACCACATCAGCTCTCAGTTCTTGCCTCGACAATTTCGTTTCCTTCATCATATATAAAAAAAGATCGAAATTTGGTGATCGCATAGTTGTGAAATTAAAATTGGAAAGAGATGGAGAAGGGACCTGCAAGCAGATGATGTCGGAATCGAGAGAATCAAGGAGTTTACGGAGGGAGCCGTACTGGGAAATTCGAGGCCTGAGGCCATTGACGTTATACGTTGCTATCTTCATTCATACCTTGAACCGGTCCAAATTGGCTGACTTCTTGAAGAATAATGGCCGCAACTTCAACGTGAAAGATTCAAATATTAAGACTTTAACTGAGCGAAACCACCATTGTTGTTGGATGAAGACTCTAATTTATGTGGGGAGGAAGAAGACTCCTGGGTTTTTAAGGGTAGGTGGAAGGTTATTTACAATTTTACCCATCATGTGAGAGGCACATGGGTGCATTTAATTGGGTTGTTGGATGGGGTTTGGAGAAAAGGACAAGGAGTGTGCAAATTTGTTATTTAAAGGACATAGAATGCACAAATTAAAGGGAAAGGGCAGGGACTGCAATTTAGGGTATAATTAAAGGACAATCTGTGTAATTTACTCGTTTTCAAATGTTGAAAACTATTAGACCAAAGAGCAAAAAGAAATGATGGCAGTATTGTAAATAAGATGAAAAAGCTAGACAATTGTTACACTGTTCATAAGACCTTTCATCAATTGTTATTATATAAAATAGAGGTGTACAACAGTACAAGTTCGGACCGGGTTGGTGACAAAATAATAAAAATCGGTTTGTAAAAAACCGATTCGGGTTATAAGCGGTTTATGAGGGGAAGTGTTTACACTTGTTAAATTGATTGGGGTCAGGTTCAAGCCGGTTTGTAACAAGAAAATGGGTTATTTTGAGGTGTTTTTCAAATTATGTTGGGTTCAAATCGGTTTCAGAGAATGTGACTATGAACTAGAGGGTTGGGTCGGGTGGCCAAAACCGGCTTTTTTGTGCCCCTCTAATTTCTATACATGTTTCGAATGAAATTAGTCAAAACTTTTAGCTAAGTATTTTCAAATTTAAAACAAAATGTATATGTATATTTCTCTTCCATTATATTGTTGAACCAGTGGACTAGGTAAGGGTTCAAATGGATCAATTTTGTCGGATCTCAACATGGGAAGCTACTCCAAATCTTTACAAGGGCAGGCGTAACCCTCTTTATCGTCAATCGCATGTTAGCTTTGTTTTGTTTAGTATTAGTGTCGAATAAGATAATGGGTGGAAGAAAGAGTGGTGAGTATAAAGAACCTTGCATTTGGTGGAGGCATGAATTAGCACTCTCTTTAGGGAGGGAGGCAGAGTGCGAAGGGAAAAAGCTACGACAAGGAAATAGGAAAGGAGACTCGGGTCATGTAAACTATGAAGCTCTTCACTTTGGGGTTGGTTGGCAATTTCTGGATGGTTAAGTGTTGAACTAGTAAGAGCCAGTATAATGTTAAATGTTTAGAGGCAAATGTCTGACCAATTCAGAATAGAGGTCTTAACCATTTAGACATAGTATAATGCTTAACCATTCAGAGACAAATGTCTGAACCGTTCAGACATCTGCTGGCGAAACAAACAGTCTGAACCATAAAGTACTGAACCAGTAAGTGGTCTGAACCTTTAAGAGCCTCGTTAAGATGTAAACAAACAACCACTTAGTAAGTTATTACATATGGTTCACTTGATTTTTGTCGTAGATATTTGTTTTTATAATTTAAAAAAGAGAGCGGGCCATTCATATTTATATAGATAGATGTAATTTTTTTATTTGAGTACTTTTAAATACTTATACCATATTTTGTATTTTTCTATATCTTTATACCAAAAATGATATCATTTATTTTTTAATATGGTCTTACCAGCGAAATGATAGAACAATCAATTCGATAATTGATTTAGTTGTCAAACCCCTTGTTTAAATATTAAAACAATCATTCTTTATCATGAATGTGACATATTGCCATATTGGTAGAAAATGAACCGTTTTCATAACGTGATTATTGATCAGCCATTTAGTGTCAAATGTTTGATTGCCTTGACATTTAATCACCCAACCCATTGTAATGTGTTTCCCTTTCCACAAGGATTTTCAATGGACGGATCTTCCCTACGATGATGTCTTGATTAGGGCTGTCCAAATTACTCGCCGATCGAGGATCGCTCGACGATCGCTCGAAAAATGCTCGTTCGATTCCCGCTCAGTTTGTAAATGAGCCGCTTGGATCGGTTCGATTCGATTCAATCCAAGCATGAGCAAAGGTCCGCTCGCTTGTCGATCGCTCGGTTTCGCTCGAATTATTTTTATTAAATAATTTATATATATATATACATATATACATATATATACATATATATATATATATATATATTATAGGTTTTAAAGATTTTTATATATATATAGTTATATAGATAAGTAGCCCAAGAAAAATTAAAAGCTCAAAAAATATACAAGCCCAACTTATTAGTTATTACCAAAATCTAACCTTAAATCCCTAATTCGTAAAACAATCACGTAAACTGATTGTTATGTTCGATCTGCAACATATCACCGCTGCCAGCCTGCCACACACCAAAATCCAACCCTAAATTCCTAATTCCTAAAACAAACTCATAATCAGATTGTTCGATCTGCATATCGCCGGTGCCACACAATCAGATTCACATATCGCTGCCATGTCCATTCTCATATCGCACTTTATTTTGTTCATCTTGATATTGTTAAGAACATTTTTAGAATCATGATTTTAGTTGTGTATTGTTTTTGTTAGTAAGGTGTTGGACATGTTTTAATTAAGTTAGGAGTTGTTTTTGTTGAATGCAGCCTTATAATAGTCTTGATTTCAGTTTTTTTTTGTTTTGCTGTACATGTTTTAATTTCGGTGCTGAGAAAAACCTAGCGAAAACGATCCGCTCGATTCAAATTCAATCCGAGCATGAGCATCACTTTTATGCTCGGTTTTGCAAATTCGATCCGATCGGATCAAATCGGTTGTAAATCAATCCGAGCACGAGCAGACCCTCGATCGGATCGGATCGGCTCATGAACACCCCTAGTCTTGATGAGTATATAAAACATCCTAATCTTCATGTATTATCTACAAGAGTTAATTGGCATTTTCGTCCCTATGATTTGTTTAACTATGTCAGTTTAAGCCAAATTTTAAATTTGTATAATTTCGGTCCTTGACATTTTTGAAACATGATAATTCCATCCAAAAAAAATGAGTTAAGTGTCATTTTCGTCCCTGTGGTTTGTCTAATTCTTCTATTCAACTTTAGCTTCTTGGATGGAATTGACATGTTTTAAGAATGACGGGGATGAAAATGGTACAAGTATAATGGAACATAAATGATATAAATATGACTTTTATTATGATCGGTGTCTCGGATTACAAGGTTTCAAAACGAAATACGATTAAAAGGAATACAAGTTTCCAAAAATAGAATTACAAGACAACTTTCTAATTAAGGAAAGTTACGAGAAAGCGGAGCGTCACAGCCATTGGCATGGCAGTTGAAGTGGGTTTTCCTTGAGAGGCCATGGTATTATGGAATTGATGAGAATGAGCATAAATGGATGAATTTTTTTAGAATTGAAGCACCACTTACCCTACGGTGGGCGCCAAGTTGTTTTTGTCAAAAATCTGATCAAGGATAATGTAACCAAATCTGTGTAAAGTGAGGTAGAGTGCTTAAGTGATGGACAATGATAAAATGAGTATTAGACGAATAAGGTAATCAAACACAGAGATTTGTACGAGGAAAGCCCTTGATCACTAGTAGATCGCCGGCATAAAAACCTCGGATAGTGAAAAGTATCACTATCAACTATATTGCACAATTGAAAAGAGATTACAACTTCGGATATTGATCAAGTGTTTTACAACTGAAAGCTATGAGTGTTTTGAGAGTTTTGGTTCGTAGTGTATGCGAGAGTGTGTGTGTAATTATGTAACCTAACACTTGATCAACCCTTTTGAATAAGCCTAACAACTAAGTCCGAAAATCTTGGAAGATCACGTTCAAGCCTCATGACCGTTTGTGGAAATAACACGTGCAACATCTTGAACGAATTTTTCCCGAGATTCCAGCTGAGACTCAGTCCACTTCGTTAATAACCTGCACATGAATATTAGTAAACATCGAGAACAATTGTTAGAAATCACAGTAATAATAAGGATCTTTAATCCTCTGAGTCACTGCACTATCCGATAAGGATAACTGATCCAGGCAACATCTCAGGATGTATAATCCATAATTATAAAAACCTATACCCTAAGTCCTAACATAGCGGTTAAAATGATAGTAGCGTTTGTGTTTATATAAGGTTCTTAATTTTTTTCTAAATACATTATATGTTTTGTGTCTTCGCTCATAATTGTTGGTGGTGCTGGAGGAGTGGAGGTGGAGGCATGAAGTTACGCTCTCTTGAGGGAGGTGGACAGTGTAGATTGTGGAGGGGTAAGCTACAGCAAGGAAATTGGAAAGGGGATGTAAACTATGAAGCTCTTCACTTAGTAAGTTATTACTTACGGTTTATTCGATTTTTATCGTGTTTTTATAGTTAAGAAAAAGAAAGAGAGAGGGCCTTTCATAGTTGTATAAATACATTTTTTTATTTGAATGTTGTCATATTATCCATACCTTCTTTTGTATTTTTCTATATTTCTAAACCAGTAATGATATCATTCATCTTTTAATATGGTCTAACCAGTGAAATGATAGATCAACCCTTTCGATAATTGATTTAGTTGTCAAACCACTTGTTCAAATATATGAGTTGAGATCAATCATTCTTATTAAGAATATCACATATTGGTAGAATATGAACAATTTTCATGATGTGATCAGCCATTTAGTATCAAATCCATTGGTTGCCCTTGACATTTAATCACCATTGTGACGTGTTTCCCTTTCCACATAGGGATTTTTAATCACTACGCCAAAAATGGCCTATGGCCACACTTTTTTCAAAACCGCCAGTGTGGCTAAAGGTCATCTATAATATTTTGATGGATCTTCCCATACGATGATGGCTTGATCGATAAATATGTTATGAATCATCCTAATTTTCTTGTATTAAATTTTGATGGATCTTCCCATACGATGATGGCTTGATGAATATGTTATGAATCATCCTAATTTTCTTGTATTATTTAAATGTAGAATTATGAATATTTAAAAATAACAGAAAGGTTCTCAATGTTTTGTATTGGGATATATGTTGTATAATTTTACGAAATCTATGATTTGGGAAAAAAAAGTTGGTTTGTAAGATAGGTGAATATGCTAGTTTTAACTTAATGACTATTGTTTTTAAAGTATTTTGTTTTGAAAACCTTGTACGTTTAGAATAATAAGTAAACAAGGTTATAAGAGTAAAAGTAGATCAACACGCGAATACAATATTTAAAATGGTCTAAATGATGGTCGTGTTTGTGTTTAAGTGTGGTATTTAAGAATTTTTCTAATCACATGATCATAATTGTTGGTGGTGGTGCCGGATCAAGGAGTGGAGGTGGATGGTAGATGGTGATGGTTGTGGCGGTAGAGGGTGGCAAGTGGTGGTGTATGATGGATGAAAGTGATATAGAAAAAAATGTCAAAGCCACAAGTACAAATATGCAGCAAGTCATTCTTTAGAAAAAAAAAACATTAATTCACAAGAGATTAAAATGTTCCCTCATAACATATAACTCAAAAGTGTATGTAACAAAAATATAAATTAGTAATATGGAAAAATCTTGAAGGTACATACATTGGTATTTTAAATTCAAACAACGTGTGTGATGAGCCTCCACATTGGGTAGACGAACAACAAAAGAATACCAATTGTGTTAGATATACCATGGCTCTGCATGAATGAATTCCTGAAGCCGCCTGATGCGCGAATATGCTCTTGAAGTAGGTAACAACCGATCATAAGACAAATCACAACACCAACCCAACTTTCCCTAGACGCATGAGCAAACAACTTCGGCGCAACTACCAAAAGAAGGACCAATGATCCAGGTATCTCCAGCCAATCTGAGTATCAGACGTACTATCAACTTTGTTAACGTATTTACTAAGGGAAAGTAAGTCTAGCCTATGTGTTACAATGTCTTCCACATAGAGTACATAAGGTGTTATATGATTATCTAAAGAGTAAATTACAAAAAACGTCCTTTATGTATGTCACTTATTACAAACTGTGTCCTTTGTCTTCAATAATTACCCTTGCAAGTTATGTCCTTTAGCCCTAACTCAGTTAATTTTGGTGGTTAAATCTAACCAAATTGACCCCACATGACTGTATTTTTGTGGTTTAATCTGACTAAATGGACCCCACATGAGGGTAAAATGACCAAAATACCCTCATGTGGAGTTCATTTGGTCAGATTTAACCACAAAAAATTAACTGAGTTAGGGCTAAAGGACATAACTTGCAAGGGTTTGCAAACGTCGAGTACGTTTTCTGTAATTATTGAAGATAAAAGACACAGTTTGCAATAAGTGACATACATTAAGGACGATTTTTGTAGTTTACTCTTATGTAAATGTATTATGTTAATATTGTATGGCACTCGAGTTTTCTTTACATGTTATAACTTAGATCCAGACTCGAAAACCCACGCCCAAATATATGAATACGTACCTGGGAAATGGCGAGGGAAGAAGAGCCTTAGTACTACCGCAATGAATGCGACCCACATCCCAAATTGACCCCTGCATGTTGCAACTGATTAAGTAAGTGCATTTGGACCCATATAAACATCATGTTGAAAGCATGGAGTAAGAACCTTAAGAAGTGAAAGAGTGAAGGAGGAAGACTAAAGAATATGTAAGGTACTAAAAGCGAGGTCAGCATGTTTGTTCTCCAATTCGTCCGGTCCAATATCAACAAATAACTGCATCAAATCTGTCATAAGATTTTTGGCGTCGAATTCAAGATAAATAATATAACTATTTAGTTCGTGTAGCGTATGAATTATTTTTTCTCCATTATTTTAACTTTTTAATAAATAAACAATGTGTTTAAATAAAGTTTTATAAATAAATTAATATTACAACAAATATCCAAGCTTTCAAATAAAAGCAATTTAAGTAGTTGTATGCATTGAGTTAAGATCCTATACAAACTTGGTCATATTTAAAAACAGTAAGAACATATCTTGAACGTTTTTATAGATAAGATATTTTTATACAACTACAATGTAATGTAATGTAATGTAATGTTTTTAATTCATAAGAAAAACTACATAATTTACTAAAAAATAGGTTTTTGATGATCGTACATCCATTGATGTGCCAAGATTAACTACTGAAACGGAACCAGAAAACTCACATCGCCGAGAAGGATGCAACCCAAGAGAGAAAGGAAGTTCCGAAGCCCAAGCCATCGAGCTTAGTGCATGCATGATCAAACATTGCTTTTGCCACAAGTTTCAACTCACTCATATCGGCATTCATTAACTCAGTCGTTACATCATCTGTCGTCCATGTCAAATAGTCACTTCTCGCCATTTTTCACACAGTTTCGATCAAACTTACACCGAAGTAATCCCCAAATTAACCTTTTTTAAGAAAATAATCCACAAATTAACCTTGTGAATAGTGTATGTCGAATGTTTGGGTCCAAATAATAACTAAATTTGAAAAGAGGTTGAAAGTTGGAAATAAACAAATGAATGGGCCTCCATGTTTTTAGCAACGGTCCCGGGAGTACGGTCTACTACAAGTTTCCAACTGTCATTCCATTTGGTCCTCACATTTCAGGTAGTGCCAATTAAAACGGATCCACGTTTATAATAATTTGTTTTGTAATTTAGTTGTTATATTCACTAAAGATTTATATATTGTGAAATGCGAGAACTATATAATATACTTGTATGTGGTGTAGAGACGGGTACATACAAATTAAGCAACGGGTACACGTGTATCATTCAGATTTCGTAGTTATTATTTTATGAATGAACACCCTATATACATTAGGCTATAGGGTGTGGTCAAGACCCTCAAGATCACCATGACCCTTCACATCAGCGTCATCACCCACTTCTAATCCGTCATTCAAAACCACTATCCTAATGGTGTGGTCATGACTCAAACCACTATTATCCTATTTTAATTTATTTTTGTGAAAAGGAAAAGAAATATTGAATAAGGAAAGGAGGCCCATGGTTTAATCCATGGGAATCATGGTAGATTAGACAAGGGGTGATGTAGCAATCCATTAATGATCCTATATGTGACGATTGATGACCCAACCATGCCCCTCACACCATATAGCCTTATACAACGGTATATATTGATGTTTATTTGATATCAATAATATATTGAGAGCGACGAGTAAACTTGACATAAATAACCACATTAATTGATATATATTCTAAGAAAAAAATATTCAGATTTTGAAGCTAAAGCAACAAAATAATTTAACATCTTTATTTTAATAACAAAATATAGCAGCTTTATATTATGTAAAATATCACATTTATAGTTAATAAAATTCTTTGTTTCATTTTGGTGTGGAGATATTTCGGGTTTGTTCTTGTGTTTTGTGGTTATATACAGTAACATCTTGAATTCTCAACGTTTATATACATTGGAAATAAAATGATTTTAATGATTGTTTGGATCAACAATTTTTTTCCAACTATGCGATTTTGGATCAACCTTTTCTACAAAACTCATTTCATCTTTTTCCAACTTCAGGATCACGAAAAAACTTTGGGTGCCAGTATGAGCAAAGTTGACGTGAATCTATGCGATATTGATGATTGTTTGGATCAACATTTTTTTACACCTAAAAATCATCTCACCTCGTTTACAAATAATTTACTTTTATGCGAGACAAATATCATACCACTAAATTATTATGTAATGGTGAATGATCGAGTGTAGACCAAGTTGAGGATCTTTGGTTAGCCAGAATGCACATGCAGAGGTGGAGACCCCCACCACCAACTCTGGCGAACAAACTTACAAACCACGTAGGAAACTTGTGCTCGCAACAAGGCATAAAGTACAATATCCCACCACAAGTTTGAATATGTACAAATTTAAAATGTTAAGTGTACAATTCACCCCCTTTAATTTGTGTTTGAATGCCACCGTGTCAAATATTAAGGGTAAAAGAGATGAAAACCAATTTTTATAGGATATTAGCTTTAAGCTACTTTTCACACATTACTCTTATTAAATTTAGATTATGGAGTATAGATTAGATGGGATATAGGGATGTTCACGAGGTGAGCACTAATCAAACCAAGGCCAACTTAAGTTTCAGTTTGGAATTTTATGATTTCTTAGGCTTGGTTTGAAATCAGTGACGGATCTAATCTAAAATTTAGGGACATCCTAATTTATGTTTTGGGGGATCAGGGGTATCCTCCGTATAAAACTGAAATTTAAAAAAAATTACACTACAAAAACGGTACGAAGATATGGAAGATGGGGTTGAGGGGTAGCCCGCGCTACCCCTCCTAATACACTAACTCCGCCCCCTGCTTGAAATGGTCTACTAGCAACATCGACAACCACCCACTCATGTAACACCACCATCGTTACAACTCCATCTAACACCATCATTGTTTCAAATCTGATTCAAGGAAGAAGATCAGCCATAGAGACAAAGACGGTCAACGTTTCTAGTTTGACATTGCAGGGGTGTTTACAGTGGGGGTGGTGTAAGTGTGTGCATGGGTCGGTTTGGGTCAATTATAACCCTGACTTAACCAAATCGGAATTTTCTATTATAGCTTTATAGGTATATAAAAAGCGTTCGGATGGGCGAAATGGCAATGGGTATAAAGAAACCATATAACCAGTTGTGCGTAAAATTGTATATACAACATATAGTGAACATGTGTATTTATTTAATTTAAAAAGATGCTCATAACTTTGAACCTTTAAGGACATACTAATTCTATGAATGTAAATGATATGCACATTGTTTATAAAAGACACGTCGATCCACATGTAAATAATCATAAACCTTACATTATTTTAATACCATCATGTATAAAAAAAATAAAGAAAAGATAGAAAATATATTTATTCCAC